>JAJJWW010001498.1:0-12065 GCA_023531295.1 Papaver armeniacum | reverse complement strand
GTGTTCTTCTTGGATGGAGGGCCGTGTCTTCCTTGTAGGTTTTGACGTCGTGGCCTCCTCATCATAGTAGTGTCGACGTGTCCGGTGATAATCCGGGTCGAGCCTTCTATTATTCTGCGCACCTCTTTGGTTGACTATTGCAGTGTGTTCTCGAGGATCATCCTCCGGTCTCTATTACGTAGCCGGCGAGTTAGCCTCGTCCTGCCGATTCTCTAACTCAGCGCTTTGGAGGATCTTCTCTCTTAATTGCTGGTTCTCTTGGGCTAGTAAGGCCACGCGTCCGCGTATGTCTCATGATTCAGTTTTAGTTCTTCTAATTGCGCTGAACTGCTCGTGACTGGTTTGATGCTTGATTTGTTCCTATCTCGAGCACGAGCTTGTCCCTCGGGGCCGCGGTGTTGATTTCCACTGCTATCTGTCTACCCGACTCGATCATTTCGTAGGATCTCGCGTGCATTTGTTCGTTTTGCTCGTTAGTCTGCGGCATCCCATGGGGGGTTACGGATTACCGGTTCTCGCCTGTTTCTCGAGGTTCAGTAGGCTGGGTTGTATTTGTCACTTTGGAGGCGACCATTTGAGAAGTTCCTTCGGTAGGTGTAGAGCCTTTGCCGCCGCGCCTTCCTTGCTTCCATTGCGATGATGCCGTCTCGAAAGGAATGTGCTTTCCGCTCCATTCCGCGTCTTGTCCCCGGCTGTGAGTCCCGCGCCTTTTGTTTGCTCCTTGTTCACTATCGGCGTAGTCCTATGTGCCTCTTTTGAAGGTACCTTTGTCTTTCAGGCATCTTTGTTCTTTTCCATTGCAATATTCGCGCAGAGAACATGGAGGTAAGCAGAGACAAAAAGTCCACGGGTTAGTTGTTAGTTCGAACTTGATTTCATAAGCTCGATTTCTAGTGGTAACGAGTGTACTCGGAGTTATTAGTTTGGCGAACAATACGAAAGACATGACGGATGCTTGGTTTAACCGAGATAAGCTCCATGGGTTGTTGTTTGCAAAAAGTCTAAATCTCTTGGTGGAAATTATGTTCGAAATATCGAGTTAAAACCCGGATCATGTTGGCTTAAAGGTTATGCAATGCCTGGATTGTAGGTAGAAAATGCAATAGTCGTAAATATATGCGAAAAGATAGCCCCAAACTCGGATCCGCTAGTTAAAAGTTCGTAAAGGCCTGGATCAGCTACTAGATAGCATAAATAATACGGATACATGTGAAAAGTGAGTTTAAACATAGATCTCGCCATGTTCGAAACAAAATTTATACCATAAAGTCATGGAAAGATAAATTTTACCTGATTAAGGTCCTCGTTAAGCTAAATCATGGAACACTGAACTGTGTATGGTCCACTACAAACAATCTTAACACGACTTGAATACATGCATTAAAGTGCGAAAGAAGAATAGTATGCATAGGCAGATGATGATTTGTTCTGAAAACCTCAAGGAATGTCATGGATCTGCCATCCCAAAGTTATAGATCCTGACATGAATACATAAATGAAACTATACGAGTATTAAAGGTAAAGGGGAGACGATGGTTTACGTGGGTTCGGCATTAAGGCTCTACGCCCACGGATCCTGAGATATTCACTATAAAGTAAACGATTACAAAAAGTAAGGGAGACAATGAATTATGGTTCAGTGGAGAGATTCTCCCAAACACATACTTACTTCTCTATTCTCTCTCCTGGGCTCTACTGACCCCCTTCGTGGAAGGGGTATTCATATATATAACTAGATCATGGGTCCACCGACAAGGAGCTATAAGACCTTATCTTCTTGTGCTCGTGGCATGGTCCATGGACTTCCTTTTGTCACCCCGCGGCTTCTATATTACCCACACTCGCACTGACCTATCCTCGCCCTTCGTGGCCGTCCGACACGTGCCCTCCGAGCAGAAAGACATTAAATACGAGTGGCTGGGGCCGCCCAAATTGCCAGCGGTGTCGCCTTCTCCCACGCCCGTGTCGCTGACTATCCCCAATCGTTGGATTACATCTTACCTCGTGATGGGGTAGAGTAACCTTGCGTTGTGTGGGATCATCTATTTTGGATGCTCCTCATCTTTGATTGTTGGTCTTGACAAGATGGCACGTTGTCTAAACGCCATGGATGCCCCTATGTGTCATCCCTCTTTGAGACATGGCCTCCACGTGGGCTCTGCTGGTACACGTGGTGATGGAGATAAATAAGTGTACTTACACACATAAACAAAGAACTTTATACCTTTTCTTGACCGAGTCGAATACTAGATGAAAGTAAAGACGATCATTCCCTTTCCCAACAAACTCATTCGAGACTGAAGCTTATACGAAAGTAACCAGTAACTGGATTATAAAAACATGATAACTGCTAGATTCTGTATGGCAAGATAAAAGTAGTAAAACCATTTAGGGAATCTATAATGAACAGTTTCTTATCAAATAAAACCACTTTCCGGTGTGAAATAAAAACTTTTCTTTTTTATCAAAATCAAAGAAAACAATACCCTTAGATTTGTAAATTTCGAACATTCCACCACCATCATCAGTAGTGTTATTTTTAAGAAGCCGGACAAATCCACGGTTAACATTACTGAGTCGTTCTTCAGAATCACCATTGCAAACTTTCTTGTTGGATGTTTCTTCTGGTTGACTTGGAATCAGTTTCTGCTTTTTGTTCGCCATTATTGGATCCAGCAGTAAGAAGAAAATCCTGTTGGGATTCTCACCAAAGAAGATTTTTATAGCTTCTCTTTTGAAGAAGTTTTTGAGACGACCAAGGACTCTTATTTATTTTGAGACGACCAAGGACTCTTATTTATAGTTGACACATATCTTTTTGGGATACCAACCCGCCAGCCTCAATAGGAATCTATACAAACGTTGTATGATTTTAGGAAAGCTCGATGCTCTAAAGCTGGATAAGACAATAAGACCCAGACACCTAAGGTTCAAACTGCCTTCTAGGTGAATCCTGGAAAAACTCTTGACGGTATTAGCATGCACGCAGTATGAAAAAAATATCTTAATTATGTGAAGATATTTTCAAAACTGATTTCTTTACATGCTCCCTGACATCATAAGAGCCCAATAATGAAAGACGATAAGAGATTAAGAAAACAATTGATCCTTTTAGAGCTTGTCGCCAACTAAATCACAATGCAGCCGAAAGCTTATACTAATTTGTTGAAGTACGCAGCCCGTAGGTCACTCAACAATAGTATTATCCTGAGCAAGCAGCTTTCCTTAAACAGATGATTGGGTTACAATAAATCTTTGAATCTTCCGGCATTAGTTTGTCTTTCTTTTGGTTAGAAAGCTTAATTTATGTTATCGGTTCTTTTGATTGAAATTTTCTCGTGGGAAACAGAAACATTGTTTTACTTAGATAAAGAAGATTTGCTTGTGCACATTCTGTTTACCTTGGCTTAGTTCAATCGCTATGCGTCAAGTCCAGGTAATTTTGTGCTCTTTAATCATGTTTATAGGTTTGAAATCTCTTTATTGGACATTATTTATAACCATTTCATTAGACACGTAGTTTTTTCTGTCATTGCTAGATTGATCATAAGAAGTACAACAATGATAGAGGTGGTCCAGGGTTCTCCCGCAAACCCACCCTAGGGGACATGGGGGAGCGAGTCCAAAGGGGCATGGAGGAGCGCTGAAGTTGACACGTCTTTTGATTTCCATGAATTATGTTTCCAAAAAGATAAAAGAAATGTATTTTGGAGAGAAAACTTGTTTTCTTAATTGTTGGTGGTATTTTTGGAAACATAATTCATGGGAATCAAAGACATGTGTCAACATATCATTTGTCCCCCATGCCCCCTTCGGATTTCGCCCCCATCAAAGCATGACACATGATGTGGGACCAAAAGCCCACCCCCTATAGTTCTCTAGTGGGTCCCAGGGGCTGGTGAGTGCTGTCTGATTTTACAGTGGATTTCATGTCAATGTAAGACTATTCTAAGAAGTATGGTGTTGGAGGCTCACCCAGTCTCTATTGAACACATACATAATCATTGTAACTATTTCGATTTGAGGGAAGGAAAGTTTGTATTAAATAAAGAAGAAAACAAAAACTAATAATGCTGTAACCCAACTAGTAAAAACTAGAAACATAATTCGATAAAAAATAAACTCTGGAAACTTAGGAAACAAAGCAATAAAATTCTCTTGTTTGATTCATACCAGCAAAGGTTGATTATGTTGGAAAACGATTAATAAAATATGATTTTTAAAAATATTTTAATTGAATGTTTGAGCTCCGGCGGCGAGCCATGGCGACTGAAAGCCATGATTTTCCATCGGATTCGTCTCATCGGTTTTCATTAGTTTTGCCTGTTTTGATCTCTTCTTTGTTTTGGCTTGTTCTGTACGCTTTTCTTTCTCGATTTTCTTTTTTCGCTTTATCATCTAAGCTTATCTTTTCATAGGTTTGCTCATCTGTTCTCGTTTAGGTTTATCGGTTTTTTTATTATTTTTGTTGTTCCATGGTCAGCTTCTACTGTGGCAACAACTGCATTTCTCTCTTCAACCCCGCATCACCTCTTTCTACGCCTTCTTCTTCAGCCGCCAAGCTCCCATATCGATAATGACTTGTCCGCTTGGTGAATCTTGACAATTGCGTGAATGGAGTTAACAATGAGGGTATGCTGAGGTTCCATCATGCATCATTTACGAACTAAGCATGCCTTTTCGAGAGACAATGCTCACTGCATAGGTCTCATAGGCGATGATGCCGTGGTTTTCAATGCTTGGGAAGATTTGCTGTCAGCCAGTTACAAATGTGGTTATGCTCCGGTGCATGGTTTTACACACTGAAATCATCCCTGCAAAGGGAAAGGTGTTCATTGCGACGTTGTCGCAGGCCCTTCAATGGCGGTTCTGCTGATTTTTGATCCATGGTGTCGAGCAGACCTAATGCGATGCAGTGTTGCCCGATTGTGCTTACGTCGGCAGGTTGTTGCTCGAGGTGATGAGGTTCTCTCCGTTGAAGCTATTACTGCCAAGGCTCTATCGGATGAACGATTAGCTTTAACACCGGGCTTGTTGTGCATTGCCTTCCAGCGTTCTATCCCCACGATGAGCTCAACATTCCCCATAAGTGTCGGTTGAGTTTCTCACGCACTTTGAAGCCGTGATTAGACAGTGTGGTAAGCAATCAGTCAAACATCTCTTCTGGATTCGTCTCATTCTTTTCCCTCTATGCACGCTCGGCTACGTTATATACCTACAAATAGATGAGAAGTCTTTGCAATTCCGTAAAGCTTGCAAGTCAAAGGCAATTCGTGGCTTTGATGATTTGAGGGCCTGAGGATGCTTTAAGCTTGTCACCAAGTTGTCAGACGGCCGAGTTCCCATATTCCAAAAGGACCTTGAGAAGAAGGAAGGTGCTATCAACTCAAGTGTTGTTCAAGAAGCAGAGCTTGGTCATCATGCAGCCGCTTATCCGGGTTCTTCTGACGGCAAGCTGCTCCTCACAAAGGAGACCACATTAGTGGAACTATGTTAGAAACACCCCACAGCTCCACCTCCCTATTCCAAAGGAAGATATATACAAACCCGTCTCGGTGGATTCAAGGGCCGTCGTGGTGCTATCAAGAGTTTTCCTGTGAGGGACTTCGTAAGCAGATGAATGGCTATGGGTGTACATCATTTGGTTGACGCTTGAGTAAAGTGTCGCAGCGGCGGTGCGGATGATTTGCTGGTTTTCCGACACGGTGTCAACCTTTGGTTGGTCGGCAAGTGTCCCATGGTTTTGGGAGCTCACGCAAGACTCTTACGCCCGCTCAAACTCCGGTGGAGGGTTACCGCCACCAAGTGAGGTATTTTTTGGCGCCTGGGCTGGTCTCTAAGGTGGCCGCTTCTTCACTGGCAAGGCTATGTCTTCTTATTTAGGATCATCGCTTTGGGAGTTGGTGTGCCAAAGAGGGGGGTGAAGGCATTCTTCACGCGCGCGAATGGGCTGGAGTTGAAGGGCATTGATTCTTAAGTCAATGTTGCTTATTGATTTTCAATGCTTGGCCAATGGTTTGTAGGTTCCATCTAATCCTGAGGTCCGATATGATGTCCGTATTTCCTCGTCAATTTTTGCTATGCTAGGGCCTCGCTAAACTTTTCTACGACTTCATATTTTGGCTTCCTCTCTAGGGGTTCAACAAGGTTATCCTCTTAATCCCCTTCTGCTTGCTTTCGACTATTCACCCTCTAAGGAAGTCTATATGCTTCTCAGCCGAAAGCTTCGATCTTCATGCCCTGGTATCTGATGACCTGACTGGATTGGGGACACTTTGAGGTTGCCAAGGCGCTGCGGATTATAGAGTCCGAAGGGCCGCCAGAGGTCTCGCACCTCAATATTAGGTTTTCCGCCTACCGATCCTCTCGTAGCTTCGAGGAGGATGTTTTCCCAAGGACACGGGAGGCTTGTTGCAAAGGTTAAACTGCTGGGGGGACTCGTGAGTTTGGATATGGACTTCATGAGTGATATTGTTTTTGGGTAGGGTGAAACAAAACTATCCATTAATGTCATCTATCAAGAAGCTTAAGGACCTCGAGAGACTGCATGCTTCGCAACCTGTGTTGGTGTTTCTAGACTATATTTTTCTACATGCGCACCACCAACCCCTTGCACCTCTACAAAATAAGCCACGACCTTTTTTGATGATCACCTTCTCAAGTATTTCAAAGCTTCGACACGGCGATGGAGCTGTGGTCCTTTGCAAAAGCAGAATAGCTACTCATTTCATCAAAGATGGCTACTTTGGGATTTATACTATGGCGTACACCCGCACCATCGTTATCTTGCTTCGTAGCTTTAAGGCTCTCGTGAGGAAGGTAATACTTGGCAGTCTATTTCCAGCGGACAATAGTGTTGCTTACAAAACAACTCTTCAGAAATTTATACAGGTATGTGGTTTGCTTACAAAACAACTCTTCAGAAATTTATACAGGTATGTGGTTTGCCCTCTTCATATTGCTATTATCGATGACATCGCCCCTCAACGGGACAATAGTGCTCTTTACAAAACAACTCTTCAAATTTATACTGTGCATGTGGTTTTCTCATATTGGCCGATGACATTTGGATTCGAAGTCAATGCTGCTTATTGATTTTTCGAATGCTTTCAATATGGTTTGTAGGTCTCCATCTAATCCAGAGGTCCCACACATTTTCCGTATTTCTCATTGAATTTTTGTTATGCTACGCATGCTAAACTTTTCTACGATCAACATATTTTGGCTTCCTCTCTAGGGGTTCAAACAAGGTGATCCTCTGGTCCCCTTCGCTTTGCTTTCACTTCTTCACCTCTAGTGAAGTCTATTGCTTCTCAGGCAAGCTTGATCTTCATGCTCCATATCTTGATGACGACCCAGATTGGGGATACTTTGGAGGTTGCCATGCCATGGGATTATGAGTCTCAAGGGGCTGCCAGAGGTCTCGCACCCCAATATTAGAAAAATGAGGCTTTCCGGCCTACCTGTCCCCTCGTAGCTTCGAGGAGGATGTTTTCCCAAGGACATTGGGAGGCTTGTTAAAAGGGTTAAATCACTGGGGGACTCAGTGAGTTTGGATATGGACTTCATGAGCGATATATTATTTGGGTAGGTGAACAAAACTATCCATTAAATGTCATCTATCAGAAGCTTAAGGACCCTCGTAGCGAGACTCTTGCCGCTTCAAGAACCGTGTTGGTGTTTCTAGACTATATTTTGCTATGCGCACCACCAACCCCCGCAGCTATACAAAGAAGCCACCGACCTTTTTGATGATCACCTTCTCAAGTATTTCCAGGCTTCCGATTAATGGCCGATGGAGTTGGTTTCGGGTCCTTGCAGCAGAGAATAGCTACTCGGTCATCAAATATGGCGGCTTTGGGATTTATACTATGTATGCATACCCTAACTACCATTATCTTGCTTCGTAGTCGACGGCTCCCGTGGAGGAAGGTAATACTTGGCAGTCTATTCCCAGCTTTATTAACAGTGTTGCTTACAAAACAACTCTTTCAAAATTTATACAGTATGTGGTTTGTCTTCTTCATATTGGCGCCGATGACACGCCCTCTTTCTCATCAATGCATTCCTTTGGCGCTTTATTTCGATGCTAAAGAAACGAATCCCCGTCTGGCCACTTTTCCGATGACAGACACAATACTATGGCAAGAAATCTCGATCAAGCACGCCTGTGACTATCTCTTGGTTGCCTTATTAGTGGACTTGGCCATGTCTTTGGTCCCCGCCGCTAGGGCTCAAGTATGTTATCGCCTTGGTATTCCTTGTTTGTGGAAGTGGGCTATGCTCTTGTTGCAGTAAACCTATGGATATTTTTGGTGATCATGCGCTTCACTGGGTGCTAAGGATGTGGAATTAAGTTCCGACATGATGTAATTCGTGATTTAGCTATCGATATCCTTTACAAAGCTGTTATCCCTACTTAAGAGGTACCATCACTCTGATTGTAAGCCTGCTTGTACTCTGTACGATTCTTCTTGTAGACTCAAGAAAAGTAAGGGTAATGAAGTATCTTAACTTGAATACTCAAGAGTTATAGGATGTCTGATGAATTTAATGAACTGTATGAGTCCAGACATTTCCTATATCGTGAGTAAGTTAAGTAGATATAATTGTAGTCCAGAGTCCATATATTTACTATATCGTGAGTAAGTTAAGTAGATATAATTGTAGTCCAGAGCAAGAGCATTCAGATGCACTGAGTAGAGTATTATGGTACCTAAAATACTTTATGACCTTTTGTTTGATTTATGAAAGGTATCTTGATGTCCTTGAGGAACTTTTATGATGTGAATCGATAGCTGACTCGGAAAGGAGTCTAAGTCTACGAGTGGATTTTTTTCACTTTAGCAGAGCATTTGTTTTGGAATATTTCCAAACAGATATATATTGCTCAATTCATCATGAAATCTGAGAATACTCACGTTAGATAAAGCACGAGAGGGGGAGAGTGCCTAAGATGCTTTTAGAAGACATTCCTCTCCGGCATAGGCCTGCAAAATATATCTATACATTGTGTTAGCCAAGATATAATATTTAAAGATAAAAATAATTAATCTCAATCAACGTTATTTCCATTGATTGGATAAAGTCCAAGGAGAATATCGAGCAACCTTTGACGAAAGTTTTATCCAAAGAGATAGTTAGAAATGCATCGAGGAGGATGGGGCTTAATCTCATAAATTAAACTTGCCATGAAGGATACTAAACCTTGCCGACCGAGATCCCAATATCAAGGTTTCGAATGAGACAACTAATTTGTAGTGGTGTTGTAAACACTATCGAGAATTTCATTCTCCGTCCCTTCCCTATGGTGTAGACGTGATAGTGTGACTTGCATGTGAAGGATGACTTTTAAGAGTCTTAATAAGTTATATAATTTCAATTTAAGATCAAGTGGGGTGTAGCAGAATAATTTTTATGGAAACTCACCTATCTCAATGAGGAAGTGGGGCCCCTTCCTATGAGAATATGAGCTTTGATTCTCTGTGAGCATTCTGAGAAATGTGATATGTCCAGTGGACAAATTGGACAAACTAAGACGAGCTTGCCAAAGAACCTTGAGATATCATCCGTGGTCGTTATCGCGTAATTACATCAAACACTAGCGCTCAAGACATAGTTCACTTCTCTAGTAAGTAATTCCTAGAATATCTCACTAATCAAAGGTTCAAGACCTCATGGACACCTCTGCCTAAAATGGTATTTCCCGCTTTTATGTGAGTTTCGCTTTTGATGGTTTTGGTATTACTAGGAACTTAGGACCTAAGGGTCACTAAGGGTTCACTAGTTCATGCTTTTTCACTTTGGTTTAGTCTCACTTGTGAGGAACTAAAGATGAAAGATCTCAATACTATATGAATTTTGCAATCCATAGTATGACCTCAAATAACACACTTGTGTGAGGAAGATGGCGTTGAATGGCTAGTATGACTTCATCATGCACGATCCGCACTGTTCGCCCTACTTCGGGTCGTGAGATTGGGTTGTTGATTTACCAAGATCTATCATGTTTTCTTGTTTTATTGAGTTTTCATTCATGTGGGGATTGTTGGAAAACGATTAATAAAATATGATTTTTAAAGTTTTAATAAAAATTATAATTTATTGTTTCTTTTGTGAATGAAAAAACTTATTAGTCCCACACGGTGGAGTTTCCACTTTTTAGTTGTTTTAAGAGACTATATAAGCTTTTTCGTCCCACATCGGGGAGTTCATCTTTTTAAGTTGTATTATTCCATTATATAAGGAAATTCACTACTTTTGTAAAATCTATGGGAAAGGGGATTCTTTATTTTTTTAGAGAGACCCCCAAGGGAAAATATTTTATAGTGATTTCTTTAACTTTCGCGATTTTCCCTTAAGGGTTTTTTCGGAGTTGCCAAGCTCAAGTTGAGAATCTACTACATATGCTAGTAGTAGGTTTAGTAGGGTGTTTTATTCTGGAGATATCCGTCCTGTGAGGGCTATAGCATCACCCTTGAGTGTAGCCAGGCGCTAATGTCTTAAGGGCAGCGTGTTGAACACGTGACTCACTTTGTTTTTTCCAAAGTTCTGCCTTGTTGCTGTTGCGGAGATCTGGGGAGCTCGTCCGTTTCATCAAATCGATCACTTCCGTTATAAAGGAGTATCAATAACTTTTGCTTATTTGATTTTTCCTTGTTTTTGATTATTGCACCCAACAGATTAAAGGCGGACGAGGGTGCTTAGATGCCACTTGGTATGCTTATCATATGGTTGGGAGATAAAATCCAACTTTTGCAATTTAACATCATAACAGTACAACTTATCAATCCGACATTCAATTTGATCATACGCTTCATATTTGGTACTCGAAACAGCAAATATGATCTTAGGTGTAGGATGCAAAATAATAGTTAGAATAACAGGAGAATGAACTGAAACAAGGAAGTCTGTTGGCACATCAGTGTTAAGGAACATTTCAACTATATCGTACATGAGTATCCATTCATGCTGATGCCCATTCTTTTTCTTTTCATCGTCCTCTTTCAAAATCCATAATTTCAATTTCCCCTTGTAATAAGCTGGATCAATAAATTGACCATAAGCTTGCATATCATTATCCATGTAATCAAGGAAACAAAGAGATCTTTCAATCTCAAGTATCCTGGATATATAATAATTTGAACATCCCTTTGGATATTTTATAGTGTGAAAAACTTCGTTCTTCATATCCAAACTAAGTATTTCACTCTCGCAAGTCAACCAATTAAAACACCCACTTGCGAACACGTTTGTAAAATCTCTTACAAAAATTGGACTCACTTTTGGAAAATCAACATCTCTCCCTGTACTTGTTCTCCAACATAAACAAAGAACTTTGTACTTTCCCGTGACTGAATCGTATAATAAATATAAATAAAGAACATCAAACATTCCCGGAACAAACGCATTACGTACTGAAAGTTGATACGAATAACCAGTAATTGGATTATAAACATGATCATTGTTATGGCAAGATATAAGTACTAAACCATTCACGGAATCTTGAAACAGTTCCTTATCAAAGAAACCACTTTCCGGTGTGAAATAAAAAACATTTTCTTCTTTTGTGTCAAAATCAAAGAGAACAATACCATTAGATTTGGTATAATAAGGTAAGTCATTATCTAAAAAATAAAAATAATCATCATTGTTGGAAAGCTAGATAAACCCACTGTTAAGATAAGTTTGACGACGATAATGTAAATTGATAAATTGCGAATCATTGATGGTTAAACTAGACTTGCATAAACCCTTTCACCAAATATTACGGGGAGCAATAAGTATCTAATGGGCCCTCTATCTTAATGGGTAAATCTCAGTTGTAATTTGGGTATCTCCATTATAGTTTGTAACTGGTTGGGCGTAGATGAGGATCTCTCTTCGGGTTTTTTGGGGCTCTTTCTTTGTGTCCTTACTCTCTCAGTTCAGTTGTGACTTGAGAGTAGTATCTCCGCTTGTAATTTTTCTTTTGGGTCGGGTTGTAAAAATTCTTATTTCTCTAATATAATCTCTCTTTCACGATCAAAAAAGAAAAGAAAAAAATCCTACGTGTTTGGTGGCCT
>JAJJWW010001497.1:0-134897 GCA_023531295.1 Papaver armeniacum | reverse complement strand
AAATTTACATTTGTGCACTTGGACCTCCTTAAATTTAAAGATGTTTGAAATCTATTTTTATTGCTCTTTAACTTATCATATCTCTATTTTGGATTTATCGTGGTTGTAATTATGAGTATTTATTCTTCTGTTCTTAATATTTAGCGTTGTTTCAGTATGACTATACAAGCTTAATAAGTGCAAAATGCTTGATATGCCTGAAAAGGTGAGGGTACCAAATACACAACCATTTTTGTAGTTCGGAAACCTATATAGACAAAACCTAATACAATCACAAGTAAGTCAAAGCAAAGACCCTTGAATAAAATTGTATATATAGTTTTCTCTTATCTCTTCCACAATCAATATGTTTATACTTAAAAGTCCGTGAACCTAATTTTGAGTTCTTGAACGATCTCAAAAATATATATCCAAGATCAATCTAGTCTATCCAAATCAAGATGATTCAAATTCTAACAAGTATGAAATGTGTAATCTATCTTCCAAGATGTGAATTCAACAAGAACGAGTCTTATTTCTGATATCAATTAATTAATAAGAACTTAAACTGTCTAGATTGATTATGTACTACTTGTGTTATTTAATGTGGAAAAGAAAAAATACAAGACACATCAAAAAATTTGTTAACGAGGAAAACCACACCTGCAGAAAAACCTCAGGACCTCATCCAGCTTTAAACAACAAACTGTATTAAACCATTATAGACACTACTAGCCTACTATCAGACTTAACACTGGAATGTAGTTGGGACAAAATTAACCCTCTAAGCAATTAAGATGCATTCGTGTTCCTTACGCCTCTTCAACCTCGCAAGATTCTGCGCACTTGATTCCCCTAGCTGATGTCCTTTATAGCCTAAGAGTTGCTTCAACCTCAGTGAAGACTTTTGATACCAATCTGCCTATAACAAATAAACCTATTTGATTTCCTTTTTTCATTTTTTCAATATAGGTTTAGAAATTTGATTATAGTAGATAAAGTCCAGAAAACCTCACAAATCCATATACACTCAATTGGCTGAAAAGCCTAGATTACTAACCACCTCTCAAGAACAATCCAAACAAATGAAAGAAGAGTTTAGATATCTATCCCGAGGAATCACAATGTTTGATAAGAAGAGAACTTTGTGATTTTAGAGAATCACAATGTTTGATACGAAAAGAACTTTGTGATTTTGGTCTATCTCGTTCCCGATCTGAGACCACAAAAACCTCAAAGATCAATAGGAACGAGATCCAGAGACATGAACTATCAGGTAAAGGATAGTCTGACCGGGCTTCTTAAATCCCAAGTGAAGTGTTCAAAGTCGTAATCTAATTATGTTTCTCAGAGGAAACTTAGGTTATAAAGGACGAATGTATCAAGCAACTAGGACAAAAGAGTACCGCGAATTAAGAAATTATTTTACATAGACATTCTATAATATATTTTCAAGGATCTAGGTAGATTTGTATTCAATCTAGGGTTGCTTGGAATTCAAACAAACACTTCCTCAATTTATGTGAAATTCTTATTGGGAATCCATGTAAACATGTGAGATATCCGCCTTGAAATTACACAGAAGAATACGCACTATGATCTAGGGTTCTGGAACCGTGCACAATGATGGCTCGTAATGCCTCAGTAGCCTTAAACATAAGTGGTACACAATTAAACTTAAGACTTAAACCATGATCCACAAGCTTAAGAGATTTGGTCTTAAAAGTGTCTATGAGAGTTGTAACAAAGCTAAACATGTTTATAAAACAGTTCATGATCTTATGCTTAAATCAGAACTGGGTAGGTATACTTTTTTTTTGAAGCAGGTAGGTATACGTATGCGTTGGGAAAATTAGAAAATATGAATTACAGTTGGGAAAATAAGAACCATTCGTAAAGCAGGTATACTTTTGAGAAAACTAGAATTCCTAATTTTAAGCAGGTATTTACTATTAGCATTTCCTAGTCTTAAGTGGTTCTAATGATAATAATTAAAAAAAAAAAAAAAAAAAAAGATTGGGTAACGACGTTTTTTTTTTATGAGGCACAATTTTTGATGTGGGCATGAGAGACAAATAGGGTGTTACCACCTATCTTTTCTATTAGCGGTCTCATACTGGATTAAAAGTCTAACTATTCGAAGGAAAGGTATTTTAGGATTTCAAACCCACATTGAAAATGTTAATCAATTATATCCTCAATTTATGGTTCTTGTTCTTCTTCTTGAGTGACCGGAGAAAGCTTAATCTGATCAAACACAAACTTGTAAATAATTCACTATCATCTCATGTTGCTTCAAAAAAAAAAATGTTGTCACTTTTCAATCAAAATAATTAGAATAATAAAGAAACAAGTTCGAAACCCTACAATATAAATCACAGTATCCCAAAATTGAACGATGGAACCCTATGATTATAAATAGTGGGACTACCAGTGTTGAAATTTGTGAATATTTAATCTATTGAATAACATTTTTGTTCATGTATTTATTTATTTTTGTTTCAATCTGAAACTTGGTTGCATGTTATTTTTTGTGTATGATTAATCAATATGGAAATGATCGAGATCGTGAAATTGGGTTTGGTTGAGATGAGATGGATTAGATGATTGATACATAGAGTTTGGAGCAACCCTGCTATATGATCCGCCGGTTAACAACTGACCCTATGTGGCAAATACAGTTGTACAAAAAAAGTTATTTGCTTTCATCCTCGTCACAAAAAGAAGTTTATGTTTTTGTCATACTAAGTCACTGTATCTCTTTCTTTCTAAAATCTTTGGATCTCCAACATGTCATATATAAATTACCTTCTTGATTATACCAGTGTTTCTTATATCTCGGTATTGGGTAATTCCTTCCTTTATAATCATATTTTCATGATGAGATCACACAAGATATCCAGAAAATTATCACATATTTTTCCAAAACCTTAAAATTAAATTAAATTTGGATTGTACCATAGATAAAATAGTTATGCTTACAATTGTGATATGTAGTCAAGATAAAAACACTGTTAAATAAATAAGAAGGATTGGATTCTTGAGGATTTCATAAATTAGTTTACCAAATAAATTAAAGAATGTGAAAATAGATTTAGATTTTTTTTAGAAAATGATGATAAATCTAAAATAAAACTATTCTTATTAGACTTTATGGTCTTCGTGGTTTTAATTTATTTTCAATAAAAGTCGAATAGAGTTTATGATTGAAATGGGTTTTACTGATGATCAAAGAAATACGAAACCACGTAGAAAAGAGATAATAAAAATAGTGCGACAAATCATAAACCATCAGATTTAGCAATTATAATGATTTACTAATTTAATAAAGAATGTTATTATTATTTAAATAGCGTGGGAAAAAAAGAACATCTGTACCTGCCACCTGTATATGCCATATAGGATCAAATGTTATTCAGTTGTTAGCTAGATCTTCAAATAACATTTTTAGGTTCGAAGTGTTGTTCCAGAGGAAGAAGAAAGTGTATTATTGGATCAGGATTTAGTGGATGAACAACTTGTTATTGAGGATTACAGGGGTACTAATTAGTACCAATTCGTCTGATCGTCTTTTCCATGGTTTTATTTTATCACTATCATTTTGATTCACATAATCAAAATTAATGAGATGATGCAAAGAAATTGTAGGGTTTGTTATTATTTCTTTGGTATGATTTGATTTATTTAGGATCTACTTTTGTAATAAGATTTGATTTGCATTGTGAGGAGGACAAACAATCAGAGAATTTGGAAAAGAAAAAAAATGAAAACCCAATTTCAAATCCGAGAATGATCTTCCCTAAAATAACTAGAAGTTTTATTTGGTAAAGAAGTTAACTGGCAGCACCTTATTTGTTCCTCACGCCCACATCAATAATTGCGCCTGATTAAAAATTTACTCAGGTTAAGCTAAGTTTTTTGAGCCGTAAAAGATATATTACGACTAGGAAAATAGGAATTCCTAACCGCAAAGCAGGTATACAATTGAGAAAATTAGAATCCCAGCCGTAAGTAGGTATTTACGGTTAGGTTTTTCTACTCATAAATGGTTCAGGGAAAAAAAAGTTGGGTTACGGCTAGGCTTTTCCAGTCGTAACTAGTACTTTCGGCTGAGATTTCTTTAGTTCTCAGCTGTAAAGTGTTGGTTACAGTTGGGATACAATGTTTATCCATCTATATATAGTACTTTTGGTTAGGAGTTTTTTTTTATTTCCGAGCCGTAATGTGTCGGTTACGACTAGAATGTAATGTTTTCCTAGCCGTATATACTGGAAAAAATCTAATTTTTTTTTTGCGTATTTTAACGGATCAATGAAATTATATTTGGAGTTAAAGTACGAAATTTTCATGACTACTCTGAGAATATATCATCATATTCTTCTTAGATTTTCAAAAAATATCAAAACAAGAATGACTTTTATTTTTTGATTTCAAAAAAATAAATCAAATCATTAAGTTAACTCAATCTCTAATCGTAATTATTATTTGGTAATCAGCTCCATTACTAATTAAATCGAGGGTATATGAACCATATTTTGTAGGATAAGAGGTTCCAGAGTTTACTCTCATAACCATATTTTCATTACAAGAGTGTTAGGCACGTGCATACGCACGTGCATGTGTCAATATTTCATCAACATGGATTCCACACGCCACGTCTGTATTTTATTGGTTGGTCCGTGCAAAATCCAATGAGACGTGTTCTACCAGAACCAATTTCACCCAAGCTAGCAGCTGTCACATGTCGTGAGAATCTAGCTAAACTTTAGTCCTCTTTTGACCTCAAGGCTTTGGATGAAAAAAACCCTAAAGACTTATTTTTCTTTCCTAATTCTTCGTCTCTCTCCCTTCTTCTTCCCATTGTTTCTCTGTGAAGCCCGGATAAAATCACCGTCACTTCTGGTTTCACCTCCACCATCACCTTGTTTTAATTTCTCTTCCATGAAGACCACCACATATTTATGTACTTTAGTATTTGTGTAAAGCTTTAATTGATTAAACAAATTTGTATAATTTGCTTAAATTGTTTTTATAATCTATGGATTAAAGGTGCTTAATCGATTCGGTTATTGTTCTAAAGTTTAGGATCAGTTGGTGTTATATAGACCCTAATTTTTCGATTTCTATTATTCTGTTTTTGATTTTGTTTTTTTATGAAAGTGATTTTCATTTTGATTATGGAGATCTAAGTCGATAGGTATAATTTTTGATGTTATGGAAATTACGTGTATGCACCTGATATATTTTATGTAATGAGTAAAAAATAAAATAAAATCAAGGGCAAAACTGGAAACTGAAAATTGCAGCTTCACTTACTGTTGCTAAGGGGTGTTGGTTTTATATAATAGAATAGATTTTGTCATTTTGTAAGCCCAAATCACCACTGAAGCCCAACAATAGGCTTCAGAGAGAAAGAAAAGAACGATTTTTTTGGGGACTACTCAAAAAAGGTGGGGACTACTAAGTGATGGGAACACCCACCCTACATTTTAAAGTGTGTCCTAAAAGATTATAGAAGACTAATCTGCCCTCACCCTAATTAAGATTATAACTAATCCTTATAACCCACTAATCTAACCCACTAATTAAAACCTAAATAACCCAACTAATTAAAATCAGTTTTAAAAACAAAAACTTTTCCTATTCTTTTACTCTTCTTCTTCTTCTTCTTCTTCTTCTTCTTCTTCTTCTTCGTATACATCGACGTTAGTCGTCGATTCGAAAAATTTTCATCGTTGATTAATCAATCGTTTATAAAAAAATGCGTACCAAGCAAACTCCAAGAGTTCCAGGATCAAGTTCGGGACTCGTAAAAATTGCGAATCTCCCAAATCAAATTCAAATTGATAAATAACTTGAAGCAAAGTTGAGAGACCAAATCAAGCATCCAACAAGAAAAAAGAAGTCTGATTCGAGTCAAATGTAAATCTGCATGTAATTTCCTTCATACCCATTCCTTTTAATTCGTTATTTGTTAAAGAAATCGATTAGAAATCATCAAAACCCATTGAAAATGGTAGTTACAGTAGATATTTCGGCTAGGAGAATTTTAGAAAACCCTAGGTTTTGGAAACCGAACTTCTAGAAATAAGAACAGTTCAGTGAAGTATCCTGATATATGGTAGCCGAACTTCATAGTTCGATGAGCTCGCAAAAAAAACCTCCATAACCGAACTCATTGTTTCAAATGAAAATATGAGTTCGGTTTTGTCGATAAATTTTTTTGGTAACCGAACTTTGGTAATTTGTAGTTCGGTTACCTCGTAAGTCTTATCTGGTAACCAAACTTTTCTCTGTTAGTAGCTAAATTGTTTGTTCGGTTACCTCGTAATTTATACTAGGTAACCGAACTTATGTCTATTGACACCAAATGTTGTGTTAACTTCATTCTTTGGTTCTATTTTATTTGATAACACAATATTCTATTATGTTTAGCTAATACTTTGGTTTTTGTTCATTAGGAAGAAAAGAAAAAGATCTAATCCACACCTAGATGAGGATTTGAAAACTCCCACCCCTCGTGGTAAAAAACATTTAGATTTCTGAAACCGTGGTGCCAAAAATGCTAAACATGGAGGGGGCTCGTTACCGGAATTCAACCAAGAGAATGTTCGTAATGTAATCCAAGAGTCAATGAAGAAGTGATGGATACAATTGATCATGTTGTTAAAGAAGAAAAAGATGATGAAGATGAGCAAGTAGATGAAGATCAAGGCAATCAAAGATGAAGATGTCGAGGGTGAAGAGGAAGAAGAAGAGGATGAAGATGAATAACAAGAGGATGAAGAGGAAGAGGCATAACACCAAAAACAAGGCAAAGAAGGAAAAGAAGAGAAAGAGTCCGAAGAAGAAGAAGGACAAGAGGAAGAAGATGAAGACGATGAATAGGATGAAGAAGATGACTCTGAAGAAGAGGAAGAGGTTGAAGAACAAGAAATTCGAGAGATTGTTCCTGTTAAAGAGAAGAAGAATCCGAGGCCGCCTGGTCCTAGATATTCACACATTCCTCCTGCTAATATGTGTTTTTCACCCAAGAGCCCAGCTTATGGTACTCCAAAAGACGGAGGAGAAACATTGTTTGGCTACAAACACTCATGGGCTGTGAATATTTTTTCGACAAAGGTATTCTTAACAAACTAAACAAGTTATATATTTTTTTTTGGACATGTGTTTCGTTAGTTCTTTCGTTAAGTATTAATAGTGTGATGTTCTTTTTGTAGGATCATAATGATGCAGTCCGTCTTATTCGTCGTCAAAAGGAAAAATCATGGGATCTTAAATATGAGTGTGACGAGTTTTTTGCGAAGGTGAAAGAATGTGTGTTATGGAATCTCATCAGTTATGCACATGAGCAATTTGATGTTATTAGCACATCTGCATTTCTTGAGAGACATTATCCGGAGACAGCCACCATGCATCTTCCATTTGGCGAGATGGGAATTACTCCCGATGATTGCATGAGAATCACCGGCCTACCAATGGAAGGTAAATCTCTTCGATAAGGCTAAAACCCCTCAATGCATTATGAAGCTCTTGATGCATTGGCTCTAAAGTGTCTAGGATGGGATGCAAGAAAGACCCGATGTGAGTTTAGACGTTCTGTGAAGGATCCTGAAATTGGCGATGAGTATAATCCCCACGAAGAAAATGGAGCCTTGAAAAAGATGAACAAGAATTTCAAGTTGGTAAAGTTTAAGGAAGCATTTGAAAATACAAAAAAAGAAGGTAAAGAAGGGAGAGTTGGTGATGGATGAGGAGACGCTTAAGCGCCATGTCACTGCTTATTGTTTATATCAGTTAGGAGTTATTATTTTTCCCGACACTTTTGGAAATAGGGTGGATGCACATTATCTACAGCTTTTGGAGGACCTCGATGGGTCAATGAATACTCTTGGGCCACTAGGGTGGTTGCATTTCTTCAAAAAGAGCTGAACAAAGGGTCGAGGATTAAGACAACTCAAATTGGAGGCTACTTAACTCTTTTTCAGGTGACCTTCCACATTATTAATTAGCAAATTATTCAGTAAGATTTTGTGCTTCCAATTCAATTTTCATCTATGTGGTTAATATTTTCGTTTTTTCGCATAGGTTTGGATCTACGACCACTTCCCTTCTTTGGGATTGGCTAGGGAGAAGATACCTTATCCATATGGCGATCCTACAACATGAAAGTTGGTGTTCTTGGAGAACCATAAGAAGTCTAAAGAAGAGCAGTTGACTTCGTTGAGGGAGAAATTGGATAATCTGACGGTGGATGATGTTGTATTTCACCCATACGCCCTACCCGATGATATAAATGTAGATGAAGTTGATGTGCGGGATTTCTCTTTGGCCTCGGGCTACTATGGACCAATTTTGTATACTAACGGCTACTCAATGTATAATCCACGGAGAATATTATGATAACTTTCTTATGTCCAAATGGTGCCCGACGTGGAAAATGAAAATTTCACTTTGATGGTTCAAGGAACAAAGAACACCGAAAACTATTTTATCCCAAAACACGAGCCAACTCCTACGGTAGGATATTGGAATGAACTTAACCAGCACTACTTACCTTTAGGTGATTGTGTACCTTTAGCCGAAGATGTAAATGCATGTGACGAAGATTATATGGAGTGGTATGAAGGTATTAGTCATCCAATTGTGATAAATAGCGAACAACAAGCTCATGCTGATAAGGCGGAGGCGAAGGAAAATGAGAGGGAAGCTAAGAGAGCTCAGAAGAAGGTGACCATTTGTGGAGAAGAAGCAAAAAAGTTATGGGATAATGTGGTAATAAAATATCTTCTCTTATACTTTTGGGTTGTTTGAAAGTATTGAAAATATATTTACTTGTGCTTAAAATTGGAATCAGGTGAAGAAGGGTACAAAATTGTTGAAGAAATGGATGACTGAAATCCGTAGTGGAGAGTCGATGTCGACTAAGGAACAAACCGACCTCTACGGCCAGTGGGAGGGTCTTATAACTAAAAGAATGGTGGAGCCAAGTCGGTCAAAGCAATTGAATAGGGGTCGACAACAAGGAGAAGGTTCAAGTTGCGCCGTTTGTACCACGGTGTTGGAAACCGGTGGAGGAGATGAAACCCCAAGTGATGAGGAAGTTCAACCTAAAACTCGTGGTAAACAAGGAAGTAAAAGGGTTCTTCGTAGTGGTCGTTAGTGATTTCGTATGGTTGTAGTTTCAAAAAAAAATCTTAGTTATCATTTTCGTATGGTTTAATTTCGTATGTTTGTGTGTTTTAAACAATTAGTTAAGGATTTCGTAGTTTGGTATGTATAACACTTTTATATTTGTTTTAATTGGGTTTGTGTTTCAATTTTATATTTGTTTTATAAGTAGAGTCCAAAAACTCATCAATCTGTTGGCTACAGGATGTATTTCGACAACCTGAAATTTTTAGTCAGATAGCCGAACTTGAAGTTCGGTAACCTGTGACAAATTCCAGATCACCGAACTATGTTTTCGGCGACCTGCTAAATCTTATCAGGTTGCCGAAGTTAGGTTTCGGTTACCTCACAACATTTTCATAGGTTGTCGAACTTATCTGTAGGCTGAAGCACAAAGCCTTCATCCATTTTAGGCTAAAGAGATTAGTTCAGTCAGCAACCTATATTTTATGAGGTTTCCGAACTATTCTCTGGAGACCCAAAATTTTATTTTTCCACAAGTTGGAAAAATCATTCTCTTGATGCAGAAATCACATAAATGCACTCTTAAGTTTGTTTTAGAGTGGTTTGTGTATCATATATATGTTCAGTTTGTGTTTGAGCCTTCAAAGCAAAGTTCGGTTATCTCTTTATTTTACCTGGTTGCCGAACTATTCTCTGGAGACTCAAAATTTTGTTTTTCCACAAGTTGGAAAATCATTCTCTTGATGCAGAAATTACAGAACTGCACTCTTAGGTTTGTTTTAGATTGGTTTGTGTTAGAGCATTGCTCGGTCGAACTCGCAAGCGTTTCTATCTCAAGCTTGTTTGTCAAGTTTAGTTTCCAAAACTATAAGTCTTGATTTTTATTCTACTTATAGCTAAGTCTCGAATTAGGATAGTAAGTGTAGTTGAGCTCTAGACTCCCGGAGTTCATCAAATAAAGACGAAGAACTACTCGAGGGAACTTGTGGAACTTCATCGACAAAAGGTATGTGGAGACTTGAACTTATCTATCACTCAAAAGTATATCTACTATATCTCCTATTTGAGACAAAAGTCGTATTGCTATATAGACTTCAATTATACACATTAGCTATTTCGAGCCGAGGTTATCTCGCTTATCTATTTTTCGAAATATGTGTTGGTAAGCTTTCGCTTTGGCCAAGTTCATCTTTACTCGTGACGAAAGTCATGTTGATTATTTCAATAACTTGAAAATCGCTTTGATGAAAATAGTTTGTGGATAAAAACTATTTTAACATCCTCTAAGAAAGTTTCCATGATTGAAATGAGAGTTTAGAACAAGTAACCATGTTTGGATATAAACATAGTGGGTTCTCACACTTGTGTAAAAGTCCAAAAACCGGGAACCTAAAGTATCCGTACCCGTATGCGTACTGGCGGTTGTTGGAAATCCGGGTAAGTATGCATACATATACGCATACTGGCGGAAGTTTCACGTCCGCGAATTTCTGATGGAGTTTGGAAGTAAAAACAAACTCAATCCGGCCACTACCCGTTTGCATACCTAAGCAGGTTACTTTCTAAAATCGGTTTGTTCATGAACTAAAACATTTATATAATAAGGAATGAAATCTTTACAAACCGTGGCTATAATGTTCATGAATTGATTCGAGTGAATCAAAATCGATTTTGCTTCGATTGTGTCTTGTATACTTATATGAGATCTAAGCAATTGAACAACTCTCTAACTAGTTCATTTGAGCCATTTAACTAGTTATGGTGAAGATGAATAAGGTTGATATGAAAGTGCTCATATGGCTAACCATTGGTTAACTATTGTTGAACCGACTAAGTGTACACGTTGAGGTACGGTTACTTAAACCTAAATGAAGGTGCATTTCATTTGTGTGTAACAAGATAAGTTCGATCTAACGGTTGAAAGATATTAGCTTGAATCTAATCAGGTTTTCATCTAACGGTGTATATTGAATGCTTTGTTACCAAGGTAACTTAGATTGCAAACCCTGATTTGAAATCTATATAAAGGAGAACTCTAACAACTGAGAAACCTAATCCCCACACCTCCTGTGTGATACAAGTTGTATAAGCTAGAGTTGATTCTCCTTTAACCTTAGGTTTTTCACGAAACCCTTTAGGTTAACGACTTGAAGACTTCATTGGGATTGTGAAGCCAGAACCAACTATTTTATCTGTAGTTGCGTGATCTGATCTTGTTGTTTTCTATCGTGATTGAGTGCAATCGTAAGATTGTCTTGAGATTTATATCTCCGATAGGCAAGATAGAAAAGTAGTCACAAACACCTTCGTCTCATCGTTTGTGATTCCACAATATCTTGTTTCGTTAATCGGTTAATATTATTGTGACGTGATTGATAATACTAGGCTGTTCTTCGGGAATATAAGTCCGGGTTATCAATTTGTTCCTGTTCACCTTGATTTATCAAAAGACATAACAAAAACTCGTAGGTATATCTGTAGACCAAAGTTAGCTTTGTAGTAGGCTAGTGTCTGTAGCGGCTTAATACAGTGTGGTGTTCCAATATAGACTAGGTCCGGGGTTTTTAGTTTGCGGTTTCCTCGTTAACAAAACTTCTCGGTTTTACGTGTTATTTCTTTTCCGCATTATATTTTTTTATATAATTGAAATATCACAGGTTGTGCGTTGAATCGATCAATTGGTAAATCCAACCTTTGGTTGTTGATTGAAATTTATTGATCCTTGAACATTGGTCTTTGGTACCGTTCAAGTTATTTCTTTTATATTCATCAGGCTCGCAAATTCTTATTTTTTGATTGTGGATTGAATTGAGATATTGAGATATAACTCTTTGATATACTTTTTATTAAGATTGAGTCTGATTGTCTAGTTGATTCTCTTGAAATTATGTTGGAGTTAGTCCATACAGATTGCTAAGAGAAATATTGGGTGAGGTTGTTAGACCCCCGCCTTTTCAATTGGCATCAGAGCAGGCAAACACGTTGTTAGAGTACTGCTTGATCAAACTCGCATGTGTTGCTATCTCAAGCATGTTTGTCAATGTTAGTGATTAAAACTATAAGTCTTGATTTCTAGCCAATTTATAGATGTCTCGGACTAGGACATAGATAGTGTAGCTAAGCTTATATTTCACACAATTCATCATTTGAAGACGAAGAACTACTAATGGGAGCTTATGGAACTTATTCGACAAAATGTATGTGGAGACTTGAACTCATCTATCACTTGTAAAGTCTATTTCTACTATCTCCTATATTGAGACATAAGTCGTGTTAAGATATAGTTTTCTCTATACACATTTGAGATGAGATTTAGAGCTGAGTATATCTAAACTTACATATTTCTCGAAATATGTGTTGGTAAGCTTTAAACTTCGACCAAGTTCATCTTATATCATGAGAAAATTGCTGAGTAACATCTTACATGGTTTGTGTGATACAATCATTTGATGTGGGCTTGGAATGTTTCGATAATGATTATTTCAATATCTTGAAAATTGCTTTGATGCTAATAGTGTGTGAAAATGACTATTATCATTATAGAAGAATATTTCAATGAATGAAATAAAGAGTTTAGAATCTTGTAACTATATATAAGGATAGTGTGTTCGCACATTATTGTATAAGTCCAAAACAGGGAGCCTAAAGTATGCGCATACTTGTGTGTATACAAAAAGGTTGTAGGAGACTGGGTAAGTATGCGCATACTAGCGGAAGTTCACGTCCGTGAATTTCTGCTGAGTTTGAAAACCAAAACCAAACTCATCCGGTTACCTAAAGTGCGCGTACCCGTACGCGTACTGGCGGAAAGTTCACGTCCGTGAATTTCTGATGAGTTTGAAAACTAAAACAAACTCAAATCCGGTTACTTAAGTACGCATACCTGTACGCATACTTAAGTATGTTACTTTTCTAAAATCGGTTATACGTGAACCTAAACATTTATCAATAAGGAATGAAATCTTTGCAAACCGTGGCTATAATGTTCATGTATTGATTCGAGTGAATCAAACCAATTTTGCTTCAATTGTGTTCTTGTATAATTCATGAGAATATAGCAATTGAACAACTCTTTAACTAGTTTCATTTGAGTCATTTGAACTAGTTATGGTTAAGATGAATAAGGTTGATATGAGAGTAATCATATGGCTAACCTCGGTTAACTATTTGTGAACCAACATGGTGTACACGTTTAGGTACGATTACATAAACCTAAATGAGGGTACATTTAAGCTAAGTTCAATCTAACGATCGAAAGATATTAGCTTGGGAGAATCAGGTTTTTCATCTAACGGTGAATATTGATAGCTTTGTTACCAAGGTAACTTAGATTGCAAACCCTGATTTGAAAACTATATAAAGGAGAACTCTAGCAACTGGAAACCCAATCCCCACACCTCTTGTGTGTTACTAGTTGCATAACCAGAGTCGATTCTCCTTTAACCTTAGGTTTATTCTCGAGACCCTCTAAGTTAACGACTTAAAGACTTCATTGGGATTGTGAAGCCAGACCCAACTATTATCTTTGTAGTTGCGTGATCTGATCTTGCTCTTTCTATTGTGTTGAGTACAATTGGAATAATTGACTCAAGATTTTATATCTTCGATAGGCAAGATAGAAAAGTAATCACAAACAACTTCGTCTCATCGTTTGTGATTCCATAATATCTTCTTTCGCTAGTCGTTTAAGATTATTGTGAGGTGAAGGATAATTCTAGGGTGTTCTTCGGGAATATAAGTCCGGGTCATCAATTGGTTCCTGTTCACCTTGATTTATCGAAAGACGGAACAAAAAACTCTTAGGTATTTCTGTGGGAGAGAGATTTATTCAATCCTATAAAATTTTCTGTGAGACATATTTGTCTATCAAGTCTTCGACTTTGGGTCGTAGCAACTCTTGGTTGTGGGTGATATTAACTAAGGGAATCAAGTGTTTAGTATCCTGCTGAGATCATAGACGTAAGAAACACAAATGTACCTTAAATCAGTGTGAGATTGATTAGGGTTCAACTACAGTCCAGTCCGAAGTTAATTGGTAGTAGGCTAGTGTCTGTAGCGGCTTAATACGGTGTGGTGTTCAATCTGGACTAGGTCACGGGGTTTTTCTGCATTTGCGGTTTCCTCGTTAACAAAATTCTGGTGTATGTGTTATTTGTTTTCCGTATTATATTTTGTTATATGATTGAAATATCACAGGTTGTGCGTTAAGATCAATCAATTAGAATATCCAACCTTTGGTTGTTGATTTACATTGATTGACACTTAAACATTGGTCTTTGGTACTTTTCAAGTTACTCCTCTTATATTCAATCAGGCTCGCAGATTTATATTTGCTGATTGCGGATTGAATTAAGAGTTAGATATATTAAACTCTTTGATATACTTTACTCTAGATTAAGTCTGACTGTCTAGTTGATTCTCTAGAAAGTGTATTGGAGTAATTCCTCTCAGATTGCCAAACGAATTGTTGGGTGTGGTTGTTAGACCCCCGCATTTTCAATTGGTATCAGAGCAGGCAAACACTATAAACCTAGTAAGTTTATGTTTGATTGATCCTTAAAAATTTGCCCTATGGGAAATTTCTATGGAAAACTTGCTCTTGGCATCTGTAACGCACGCCAGAACTCCTTAGAGATTGTTCGAAGATTATTACAGTCAGAACCTCTGATGTCTCATGATAATCTCTATTCATCTAAGACTTTGGAAAACTTAGATGGTGAGAAACAATCTAAAGGAAAAATTAAAAATAATGGAAGATTGAAAAAATGTTCTTTAGGCTCAAGGATATGGAATATCACTAGATTAACTCTTAATCTTTTTGAGGATTACTATCGTGATGAATCAATTTGACAAAGATCTATTCAGAGCTTTTGAAAGCGTTTTTAGGTTCTTATAAAAACTTAGCTTCGTTAAGTCTAAGAATCGATCCGATAAGTGTTCGGCACATGTAATACCATGCAATCAAGGTGTACGAACTAAACTTGTTGTCAACACAAAAAAAATTTCCAATAAAACGAGTTCTCATGTTGTTGACACAGTTTCAAGTTATTGGAAAAACCTCCTTTCTGGTCAAACAAAAAGGAAGTTAGAAAGCTCTACTAACCCTGATTATCATCATTAATATGATTATATCACTGGCACTGCTCACAAATATCAACCAGGAATAGTGCATGAAAGTCTCTCTGCACATAGTTCCCCTTGGTAACAAGTCTGGCTCTACCCCATTTGTGTATATATCTTGAGATGGGGAAAGAAATGGTTTGATTTGTGTACAGTTGGGTTAAAAAATGTTATTCTGTCCTTCTAAGATTTTTGAATAAGCTTTCTACTGCATCCGTCTCCTCTCACAAATTGTGTTTTCACGGAATGCACAACCTTGATGTGCGAACATCAAAGAAAATCCCACATTCCTTTTGTGGGTCGCGGTTCTTAAACGGGTCCAAGCCCATTAGTGGGCATATAAAGAAGAACTACGCGTACCTTCTTCTTCATCCCATCAGTCCGCGTACGTGAACTTTCTAGGATTTATGAAATTTCTCCATTAAATTACTTGGAGGAAAATAAGACAAAGGAGTGTTCAAGGTTCTTTCCAAGTAAGTGATTTCCTCTTGATTTTCTTTCCAATTTCTAGATATCATGATGAATCTCAAGGTTTCAAAAGGAATTTCAAAAAATTGAGTTCTTCGTCTTCTAGCATGAATTTACCTATAGATCAAAATTCTTTTAGGATTAGATTTGTTAGTAACTCATGTGCTTAGGTTTTTGAACGGATTTCATCCAAAGGTTTTATTTTAGAAAAGAAATTGGATTTATCTAGTGGACATAAAGAAGATTTAGTTTGTTTTGAAAAATTCAAGCTTGGAAACATCTTTGATATCTTGGTGAAGGTTTTGACACTCTTACAAGAATCTTTTATGCTAACATCCATGATGTTAATCTTAATGACCTGGAATTCATGACCATGGTTAATAGACAAAGGATTCATGTAACTAGAGAGTTAATTTCAAAGATTACTAATATTCCTCTTGGAAATTATCGCCTTCCAATATCTTGTCATGAACGTCCCTCTTATGAAACCATCTCCATTGGTCTATGTGGTAAGAGTGTAATTTGGAATGAAGGGAAGTTTCCTACTAACGATCTTAGTCTTGCCTTGACATCCTTTGCTAAACTTGGAATATCTAATCTTTGTCCCTCCACGATTGAGAATTCTCGTTGGAGTCGTGAGTTTGCAGAATTGATCTATTTCCTTGTGTTGGAATTTCAAGGTCTCGACATTTGTGGATTTATCATTTTTCAAATGGTGTCGATGACATCCTCCAACAAGAATCTAGGATTTCCTGGCTTGATTGAGCGAATTTGTCGCACTTTCGATATAGATCCAATTGGGAACTCCATTGGTTCTCCCAAGCTCGTCCGTCCTTGTACCTTCAATCGCATGAAGGAGAATGCTTGCAAGAGACAAATGATCAACACACTTGATGGCTCATGTGATTCCTCTTCCATGAATCTTCTTCATCAAATTCACAAAGATGTTTGTAAGATCAATGCCAAAGTAAGGTGTGTTCAAGAGCAACTACTTGTAATTGCTACCAAGTTTCCGAATATCAAGGATGACATGGACAGGATTCAAGCCACTCTTATGGTTTCTAATGATGAAGATGTTGACTAATCTTTCCATGTCTTGTCACTGGTGATGGCTCGTCGGTTTTAGAGTTGTTTTTAATTTTGTCTAGTAAATCATGTTTTAGAGAATCTAGGGTTTGGAATAGCCATTATTGTGAGTACACATAGCTATGTCCAACGATTTTCATCTTCAATGTTTTTAGATTTATTTATTTAAATTCCAAGTTATTTGGAAGATGATTTTTGCAATTTTAATCTTTATGATTTTATATATTGCAAACTGTTATGGGGTATGTTGTTTACGTCCGTGAACATGTGACTATCCCATACTTGTTCAAAAGTTATCTCTATTATGTCGATATGAATGTATTGATAGAAGATAGAATGAACTTTTGATATTACAAAAGTTAAAGCCTTTTATGTCATTATTTTGATGGAAGAAAGGATAAAGCTTTTGTTTACAGGGATTAAGTCTATTATATGTCATTATGCAAATAGTGATGGAAAATATAATGAATCCTTGGTTATTTCGCAGTATTGGTCGATCTCCGATCCACATTTTTGTGCATATACTATGTTGCTCCATAAGATTTCTTATGTTTGAGCATGACCAACTAAATTGATCATTCTCTTGTGGTTAGTTTAGTTGTTGCTCCGTAGGTTCGCTTATGTCGAGCATGAACAATTGAATTGATCACGTTGTGGTTAATTTGGTTGTGTATTCCAATTAAATTAATCGTGGGTTTTCTTGTGATTAATTTGGTTGTATTTTTCGATTGTGTTAATCACGGGTTCTCTTGTGGTTAATTCAATTGAATATGTTGGAAAAAAATTCATGTTTTCATGTGATTTGATTTTATCCAAAATAAATCCTTATTTTCTTGTAAAAGCAAGGTCGCCTTTGTTGTTCTTTCGGGAATGACATTTTATGGGGGAGAGTTCTTTTTAAACTTTTGCTTAATTGCCAAATCTTTGTGGGGAGTGCGGCTGTGGAATTTTATAGGGGTTATCTTGTATCTTTATAAACTCCTCGATGAATGCATTTAGCTTCGGCTTTATGATGGCATCTAAATAATTTGATATGGTATTCTCTTTTGGTCATGAAGTATCTCTGTGAAAATTTCATGAGGATCCCACTAGTTTTCGTACATTTTCCAATTTATATTGACAAAAAGGGGGAGAATTAATGTGTAGTGTGATACTACAAATACATATGGTTTACGAATCATTATGTAAGGGGGAGTGGTTTTCATGTTGAGATGAAGTATTGACTAAGGGGGAGTGATACATATCACCATTATATTGTTGTCAAAGCTGTGATATAATTGAACTTTGATGATGTGTAATAATACTATGACACTGTATAACAATGATTGAGAGCATTTTGTTTTCTCATTGTTATCGCTACGGATCTTCAACAACTATGATGTTGAACTTACAACCTTTAGGATCATGGAGAACTTGGAAGTGACGAAGATTTCTAGTCGTGTTGAAGATGCCAAGGAGATCAAGCATTTGGATGAGAAGCTAAAATTTCTATCTAATTTGTAATCCATATGTATTGATAGTTTTGTCACTAAAATTGACAAAGGGGGAGAATGTTAGAGCACTGCTCGGTCAAACTCGCATGCGTTGCTATGTCAAGGATATTTGTCAATGTTAGTGATCAAAACTATAAGTCTTGATTTCTATCCTATTTATAAATGTCTCGGACTAGGACATAGATAGTGTAGTTGATCTTAGATTTCACAAGTTCATCATTTGAAGACGAAGCTCCGAGTATATTTCCGACACCTTGCTTCAAACCGATTATGTATCCCAGCTTCACTGAAACCATTAACCATACCTTGACTGTTAAGCCCAAACCGACAGACTTTTGCGACAGACTTTGGAGGTCTGTTCTTCGTCTTCTTCTTCTTCTCCACCTGCTGCTGCTGTGACTCTGCAAATCTAATTTTTTTTTTGCCTCCGCAGCCTATCTTAGGTACCCAAACTCTCGACTCCATTCTCATGGACTCGAACAACTATATTTATACACCGCGGCTACTTCTATGGCAAGAAAATCTTCGAAAATAAATCTTCTCTCTCTTCCGGCAAGTCACGGGATTTTCTCTTCTTATTTTTATGTGTCCAGAATCTTTCAGAATCTCCTATATTTTGTAACTCGGTTCGAACAGGGAGCAAAGCCTTTCCAAACTCCACGCAACTTCCAAATATGGAACAGACCCGACAATCTTCACTTATCACGGTCCCTGATTGGATTAAATAAATATGGAAACTTGTTTTCTTTTTATGAACTATTCAATTACCAACCCTGTCTTGATGTAGCCGTACGATCCAAATCAAAATCCGAGAAGAACTTGATCGCTGTCGTAAGCGACACAAATATAATTACACTTTCTTACTACTCAAAATATAAATATAGCAAGGGCAAGAAAGGATCGATCCCACAGAGAGTTCTAGGTTGTCAAATTGTTATGGTTTCCTATATAAAACAGGGATTTTCCGATTGTGTAAATAAAAATAAAATAAAAGCAAAACAATAAAGTACGCAAATCAAGGATGTGAGATATTGGGTAAAGGTTTCATCTTCAATTGTAAACAAGTTTATGAATATATGAATAGAATTCGTATTTAATCTCGTTATCATCAAAAGCCATAGAATACCTTATTGCAAGAATACTCATAATTTCCAAAGTTATCAACACACACATTAGGGCTGCGTATGTGAAATCTACCTAAAGAATAACCTAACGCCTTGCGCTAATCAAGTTCAATTCCTAGGAGCATTAAGTTTCGAGAAATAGGCTAATCAATGCAATTGTAATACATTGCGCAAACAATTCGAACAAAGGTCAATTTCTACATATGACTACGAGGATGTATCACTACAACCTAGAATCATATCATGCTACTCGTATTCAAGGTTATCGCTCGATGAAAACCCTAAAATAGCTATAGATATGGATGTGAGTTCAATCAATTCTAGACTCGACTAAACAAACATTCAATCATATTGCAATACTTCAATCATGCAATTATTATAACCCGTAGAAATCAAACGATAATATTGAGAGAAAACTAATTCATAAAAATCATAACTTGGTTGCAAAATCCAACTACATCTTCAACCAATAATAAAAACTTAGTTACTCATGGCATAGGAGTTCATAGCAAGAAGAAAGAGAAAACCTATCATGTTTCTAAACCCTAGAACCAAAAGTATGAGTTCTCCCTAATGGAGATATTTCTAGGTTTAGAGAAAAAGTTCTATTTATATGCTTCTCCCAAAAGGATACCCAAAAGTAGGTCAAGTCTTCTCCAAACCCGTCTCAAATTAGTCCACCAAGCCCATGTGTGAAAATAATTCTCTGGAATTTTTGGGTCCAAAAGCGTCGCCGAATTGATGATTTCATCAATGGAATCGGTCAATGTCACGGAATCCGGCCACGGAAAATTATCTCGAGCCGGTTCTCTCTTCGAAATAGTCACTAGCTAGTGCATACTCCCAGCAGCTCATCTTCCCTTCTTCGCATTCCAAACACTCACAAAAATCATCCAAACCAATTCTTTCTCTTTTAAAAACGCGCCCAAAAGCGTGACGCGTAGCTCATATATTCCGCCGCCAACTCTTCCATTCGACTCATACCCCTTTCATGATTCAGTGAAATATTGCGATTCATGCTTCAAGTTACGAAATTCGGCTACCGGAACTATGCTCACCGGCGCGCCATTTTCACTCCGTTTTCGCACAATTTCTGCGACTTGTCGGTCTCCATTTGCTTTCACCATCTATGGCTCATAAGACGCCACACTTCCTTTGCCTCGAGCCATGACTCACTGCAATTCATTTTAAGCCTTCATGTATCCTACCCTTATCTACGAACCCAACTTGTTGCCGCTTCTCAATTCAGATCAACCACCTGACTAGTGCAGCCACATCTTTCCACTGCATTATTGCTTCAGCTGTACCAAGTCAAGACTGACTTCATACCAGCATCACTAACAACACTAACAGACCACCAACAAAGCACATAACTCAAGCCATTACCCATAACACCTTCTCGGCAGCACTGACTCCATTCAGCTCCTCTTTCAGGTCCATCACCACCAACAGCGCCACCTAAATCACCACTGCCTTTGATTATTGCAGCAACCACACCTGTAATAGCTCACAGCCAAAACCCCAACTGCAGTTCCATATTGCAACCATCGCAAGTTCTAGCAACATCAACTTCAGCTTCATTTTTCTCCCTGTAACTCATATTACACAGCACAACATTGCTTCCAACCTTCGCAATCCCATTTCAATTGCATCTCCACAGTCATCCCTTCTCCAGTTATAGATTTCCGACCAATTCCTCCAGCAATTCAGGGTAATTTCTTCAACCTGCCATCTTTCAAACTCCCTATTCCAAGTACCCAGGATTCCTTTAGGCAGCACTACAAGTGATCTCGGCATTTGGATATTTTGCCGAAGCTTTGCATAAAACTTATGATCATAAAGGTTTTTCCAGGACCACGGTGCATGTGCCAAAATGCAACCACCGGACTCACGCACACTAAGTTCCTAAGCAAGAAATTGAAACCTTCAATTTGGTGAGGCTTCATTTGCTTCATGTGCCTCGGATGCACGGATATCTCAAATGACACCAAAATCTTGATCCGATGCATTAGCAATAGTAAATCGATCCCTCAATTTGTTCGCGATCCTTTGTTTGTGCGAGATTGAGACATGTAAATAGTTCGGTAGTCTTGGTTCCCTTCCCTGCTTCTTGCTTGACTAACAATCATTGCAACACAACCTTCCTCCAGTTCATACACCACCAGAACCACTTCATAGCTCACCTCCTTCATTCAGCCCATCAGTTCATTCCTTGTCAGAAACAGCTGCAACTATCATTTCTGCAGCTTTACTGTCTCCAGTACCAGCACTTCCCTGGCGCAACTCCATCACTCGCAGCTGCAACACAACTCCAATGCTGCAATGCACATACCAAATACATCTCTGCCTCAGCTACAACCGCAACCGCAACTCCACGACCTTGCCGTGGATCGCTCCCATCGAACCACGATATCTAAATTCGATTAATACAGCTCTTGTATTCACTGCACCTTGGAAACTACACAATGAACTCCTTCCATTTCAGCTTCCATTTGCACACCCCACCAATCTTCTTACTTGAACACATCAACCTCTTATCCAACTTAAGCCTTGATCAGTCAGGTCTTTTCACAAACATGTTGTGTGCCAGATACTGTTAACTCCATTTTAAGCTTGCTGGGGGACTCCTAAGGACGCTGCTCCTTCCCTGTACACCAAACCATTCCTCCATGCCTGAATTATAGTCAGAATCCGTGTCATAATTCGAAAACCCATCCTTAATTTCTTCGCAGCAAACCCATCTAAGCCCTTGTTCTCTCTTGGCTTATAACTGCAACAATTCCAACTTTAATTTCTTCTTCTCTCCATGAATTTCTCGAATCACCACCAACCCGTTACTTTATTCTTCAATTGCCGTGTTGAGACAGACCCTGATTTCATTTCCTCTCCAATCAACCTTCGATGACCGCAACTGACGAGAAAACTTGTTGATTCCTCCATCTGAGCTTCGTTATTCAACTCTCAGGTCTCTCTTTACTCACTTCTTCATTTCGATCTCTTGTATTCTCGGAATAATGGTGCCGCCATAACCTATCTGAGTTCGAGAAAGAATGATTGAGAAATCATTCTCTCAATTCCAGGTGCTGGTAATAACCAAAACCTCTATAAGCACCCCAAGAATGGATACGGGCCACCCAGTGGTACCCCTTAGAGTTTGACTTCCCCTTATCCTTGGCCGAGCTCCCATTAGCACTTGCTCGTGAAATGATCATTGTGCCCTTTACGCTCGAAATGGACGCTTTCTTCTTCTTTTGCTCAAATGACTCCAAAGTACCTAAATACTCAAAAACAAAACATAAGTACATAATTCACAAGAAAAATAGCAAAGAAAGCGTAACTACTAGATAGTAAATTAGGTGTTTTAGACACCTATCAGATTCCCCACACTTAGACTTTGCTAGTCCTCGAGCAAATCAAACAAAACTAAAATACATACAACTCCGTGTCGTGAGGCTACGGTCACTTTTAGCATAAATAATAAGCCTTTAAACCCCTAGGTGTCCCTAGTGGACGAGTTATAGTCTCGTGAAGGTTTACTTGAGATATACCTACAAAACCTATATTTCCAACTCCGTCTATTTGTGACAAATCAATGAACGAATCCAAAATGACTACGGGAGGAGGTACCTTGCAAATTCAATTCATATATTAGTAAATAAACTCTAATTAGATAGTCGAACAAGCCACAATACTCTAAACTAACAAACCACAATCACAATGAAAAGATTAAGAAGATGGATATAGATGTAGATGTTGGCGAATATTCACAAGTGTTCGATGTTTCCCATATCTCATTCTAAGGTCATCGCTAAGATGAACCTAATCCTATTGGATTGAGCCACCGTGCCGAATGCTACATCAAATCAATTGGCATATACAAGGGAACCAAGAGTGACTTTATTCAACACAATAATAATTTCTTCTCTTTTTTTTTATATGATTGGATCAAACTGGATCCAATTTCTCTTTTTTTTTTTTTTTTTTTTTTTTAAACGGCATGATTAGATCTTTTGGATCCAAGCGCATGCTTCTTGTCAGCAAGTACATGATAGTTGCCTTGGATCCTGCATTCCACGCTTGTTTAGGCGACGGAGACAGGGACTACGTTTCACACATACTGCTATTCCCAAGTGTCATTCTTTATTCCGTTTTGGTCTAATTGGTCGGTCTCTCTTTTTTTCTTTTCATATATTTTTTCAAAATTTTTTTTTTTTTTTTTTTGTTCAATTTTTTTTACTTTTTCTAGTAACTCAATCACTCTATTTCATCCTAACAGTAATAACACATCGATGTTTAGTGACCCACCAAAGCACTTAGAGAACAATAGATAAATATGGAAAAATAAAAATAGAATGTGATATGGTGATATTCCGAGATATGGTAACAACTATCATGTTAATTTGTGATTTCGAGCTATATTCTTCCCTTTTAGTTAATTGGTTCCTCAACTCCTGCATTCAAAATGGTTCCATCCACTAATGGTGTCATCCTAAAGGCACAAGTTCTAGATTTCGGAGTTCAAAAAGCACAAATTTTTTTCTTGGTTTTTTTTTTTTTTTTTTTTTTTTTTTTATGCATAAAACAAACTAAAACATATAAATGCTCCCCCACACTTAAACTTTACATTGTCCTCAATGTAAAATTGAATCGTCCAAAGAAAGTCCAAGGTGGGAAATTCCGCAAATAATATGCAAAAACAAAGAAAATAAAGATAAAAGCAAATGCATAAAAGTAAAAAGATAAGGATAAAGATACAAAACCGGTGGGTTGCCTCCCACTTAGCGCTTGTTTTAAAGTCGACGGCCCGACTTAGCTTCTTGTAAAATTCATTCCCCATACACCAATAATCTGAAAAGTTGGGGATCCTTCCATAGAACCTGTTTTTCAAACACTAGCTTCGCACAAATATTAGTAATATAAAACAGAAACGAAGCTATGAACCGATAAAAGTTTCCCCCACACTTATTCTTGTCCACACTTGGAAGTGTATAAAGAATATAGGAGTCGGGTACTTCCACGGTTTCTTGTTCCATAACCCGCATAGTATGAGAATCAAGTATCTCTAATGGCGGAAAACGAGAAACAAAGTCATTCAACAATATTCTCGAAGCACATACATTCAAACCAATAAGAGGTAAAGGAGAAGAAATAATAGGCAAAGGGTTAGATAAACCTTGCACAATCTCTTGTATCACGGAATCCTCTTCATCCTTGAAAAATTCAAGTGAATAATTCACCTCATTTGTATCATGGTCCTCTATCAAACCTTGCAACCATTCTTCGTCCGTTTCTGCCTTAACCAAAGTCTCGACATAAACATCATCATTACAATCATTTGCAATCTCAATTGGGTCTTCCACAATATTGGTCATAACCGTCTCATTCTCAACATATTCCTCCTTGTTGTAAGACACATACTCTTTTGCGGATCCAAATTTTATTATAAGAAACTTTTCTAGAACACCAAATGCATCATCCTCAAGCTCCACCCTTTGAATAGGCTCTTGATCATTATTAAGATCAATGCTTGAGTAATCCACACAAGTGTCGACATATTCCTCTTCGTCTTCATCTTGATCCCAAAAAGACTCCATTGTACACTCCTGGGGATGTCACCATGAGTTGGTTCAAACGATGTATTTTCATAATAATCATCATCACTATCATAGTCATCATAACATTGGTCCTCGCTGAATTTAGTGTTGCTAATCTCGAACTCATCCTTTTGAATAGGTGAATGATCATTATTACGATCAAGAGTTGAGTTAACTACACAAATATCAAATAAAAGTCCCCAAAGGTTCGCCTTTTCAAAATAATTATTCATTTCCTCCTTGTATTCTTCAATGCCTTGTCTTAAAGTGGAAACACCTTTTGAAGCTCTTGGAGTGTTCCATACAAATTCTGAATATAGTGTTCCATTTGTTTGTAAAGCTCATTCGACAAAGAAAAAGTAGAATTACTTACTTCAGTATTGTTAGGCCAATTATATTCCCTTTGAATGGGTGGATGATCATAACTACGATCGGTTGGGTCAAACATACTATGAGCACATTTGGTCGATGAAAACCGGTTCCACGCTTGGTTGTCTACAAATTGACTCCATGTCATCCATAAATTGTTGCATTTCATCTACCAAACTAGAGGAAAAATTAATAGAGTATAACTAGTCTCCTTCCTCCTTGTAGTTGCTCACTTACATACCCACCGTAAGAAGGTTGGAATGTATGAGAACAACTAAAAGGGTACGTGGAATATTGACCATAACCAAAGGATTGGTTTTGATTGTACTCCCCATAAGGGTGATAGTTTTCATGTTGTTGAGGTTGAAAGCCGTATTGATTGCTCCAATATGCTCCGTCCATAGAAATTGGTACCTGAAACGAGATTCTCAAAACTCGGTTAGAAACCAAAGAATAAGAAAAAGTAAAACAAAACTAAAACAAAAAATAAGAAACCAAAAACAATTAACAACCGCTGCCTCTCCCAAGAATCGGCGCCAAAATTTGATCGTTGTCGATTTAACACAAATATAATTACACTTTCTTACTACTCAAAATATAAATATAGCAAGGGCAAGAAAGGATCGATCCCACAGAGAGGTCTAGGTTGTCAAATTGTTATGGTTTCCTATATAAAACACCGAGGATTTTCTGATTGTGTAAATAAAAATAAAATAAAAGCAAAACAATAAAGTACGCAAATCAAGGATGTGAGATATTGGGTAAAGGTTTCATCTTCAATTGTAAACAAGTTTATGAATATATGAATAGAATTCGTATTTAATCTCGCTATCATCAAAAGCCATAGAATACCTTATTGCAAGAATACTCCGTAATTTCCAAAGTTATCAACACACACATTAGGGTCACGATGTGAAATCTACCTAAAGAATAACCTAACGCCTTGCGCTAATCAAGTTCAATTCCTAGGAGCATTAAGTTTTAAAATAGGCTAATCAATGCAATTGTAATACATTGCGCAAACAATTCGAACAAAGGTCAATTTCTACATATGACTACGAGGATGTATCACTACAACCTAGAATCATATCATGCTACTCGTATTCAAGGCTATCGCTCGATGAAAACCCTAAAATAGCTATAGATATGGATGTGAGTTCAATCAATTCTAGACTCGACTAAACAAACATTCAATCATATTGCAATACTTCAATCATGCAATTATTATAACCCGTAGAAATCAAACGATAATATTGAGAGAAAACTAATTCATAAAAATCATAACTTGGTTGCAAAATCCAACTACATCTTCAACCAATAATAAAACTTAGTTACTCATGGCATAGGAGTTCATAGCAAGAAGAAAGAGAAAACCTATCATGTTTCTAAACCCTAGAACCAAAAGTATGAGTTCTCCTAATGGAGATATATCTAGGCTTTAGAGAAAAGTTCTATTTATATGCTTCTCCCAAAAGGATACCCAAAAGTAGGTCAAGTCTTCTCCAAACCTGTCTCAAATTAGTCCACCAAGCCCATGTGTGAAAATAATTCTCTGAATTTTTGGGTCCAAAAGCGTCACCGAATTGATGATTTCATCACCGGAATCCGGTCACCGTCACTAATCCGCCACCGGAAAATTATCTCAGCCAGCTTCTCTCTTCAGAAATAGTCACTAGCTAGTGCATACTCCCAGCAGCTCATCTTCCTTTCTCTCGCATTTCAAACACTCACAAAAATCATCCAAACCAATTCTTTCTCTTTTTGTGCGCCAAAAGCGTGACGCGTAGCTCATATATTCGGCCGCCAACTCTTCCATTCGACTCATACCCCTTTCATGATTCAGTGAAAAATATTGCGATTCATGCTTCAAGTTGAAATTCAGCTACCGGAACTATGCTCACCGGCGCGCCATTTTCACTCCGTTTTCGCACAATTTCTGCAGCTTGTCAGTCTCCATTTGCTTTCACCATCCATGGCTCATAGTACTGCCACACTTCCTTTGCCTCGAGCCATGACTCACTGCAATTCATTTTAAGCCTTCATGTATCCTACCCTTATCTACGAACCCAACTTGTTGCCGCTTCTCAATTCGTATCAACCACCCGACTAGTGCAGCCCCATCTTTCCACCGCATTATTGCTTCAAATTGGGTAAAGTCAAGACTCGACTTCATACCAAAGATCACTAACAACACTAACAGACCACCAACAAAGCACATAACTCAAGCCATTACCCATAACACCTTCTCGGCAGACCGACTCCATTCACTCCTCTTTCAGTCCATCACCACCAACAACCGCCACCTAAATCACCACCACCTTGATTATTGCAAGAACTACACCGTAATAGCTCACAAAAACCCCAACTGCAGTTCCATATTGCAACCATCGCAAGTTCTAGCAACATCAACTTCAGCTTCATTTTTCTCCCTGTAACTCATATTACACAGCACAACATTGCTTCCAACCTTCGCAATCCCATTTCAATTGCATCTCCACAGTCATCCCTTCTCCAGTTATAGATTTCCGACCAATTCCTCCATCAATTCAGGGTAATTTCTTCAACCTGCCATCTTTCAAACTCCCTCTTCCAAGTACCCAGGATTCCTTTAGGCAAAGACTACAAGTGATCTCGCATTTGGATATTTTGCCAGAAGCTTTGCATAAAACTTATGATCATAAAGGTTTTCTGCACTCGGTGCATGTGCCAAAATGCAACCACCGGACTGCCGCACACTAAGTTCCTAAGCAAGAAATTGAAACCTTCAATTTGGTGAGGCTTCATTTGCTTCATGTGCCTCGGATGTACCTGGATATCTCAAATACACCAAAATCTTGATCCGATGCATTAGCAATAGTAAACTGGGATCCCTCAATTTGTTCGCAGTCCTTTGCTGTACGAGATTGAGACATGTAAATAGTTCTGGTAGTCTTGGTTCCCTTCCCTGCTGCTGCTTCAGCTAACAATCATTGCAACACAACCTTCACTCCAGTTCATACACCACCAGAACCACTTCATAGCTCACATCCTTCATTCAGCCCATCAGTTCATTCCTTGTCAGAAACAGCTGCAACTATCATTTCTGCAGCTTTCATCGTCTCCGATGCAAGACTTCGGCGCAACTCCATCACTCGCAGCTGCAACACAACTCCAATGCTGCAATGCACAGACCAAATACATCTCTGCCTCAGCTACAACCGCAAACTGCAACTCTAGCCTTGCCAGGACAAGCCCCATCGAACCACGCCTATCTAAATTCAAACAGTACGGCTCTTGTATTCACTGCACCTTGGAAACTACACAATGAACTCCTTCCATTTCAGCTTCCATTTGCACACCCCACCAATCTTCTTACTTGAACACAACAACCTCTTATCCAACTTAAGCCTTGATCAGTCAGGTCTTTTCACAAACATGTTGTGTGCCAGATACTGTTAACTCCATTTTAAGCTTGCTGGGGGACTCCTAAGGACGCTGCTCCTTCCCCCGTACACCCAAACCATTCCTCCATGCCTGAATTATAGTCAGAATCCGTGTCATAATTCGAAAACCCATCCTTAATTTCTTCGCAGCAAACCCATCTAAGCCCTTGTTCTCTCTTGGCTTATAACTGCAACAATTCCAACTTCAATTTCTTCTTCTCTCCATGAATTTCTCGAATCACCACCAACCCGTTACTTTATTCTTCAATTGCCGTGTTGAGACAGACCCTGATTTCATTTCCTCTCCAATCAACCTTCGATGACCGCAACTGACGAGAAAACTTGTTGATTCCTCCATCTGAGCTTCGTTATTCAACTCTCAGGTCTCTCTTTACTCACTTCTTCATTTCGATCTCTTGTATTCTCTAATAATGGTGCCGCCATAACCTATCTCGAGTTCCGAGAAAGAATGATTGAGAAATCATTCTATCAATTCCAGTCTTTGGTAATAACCAAAACCTCTATAAGCACCCCAAGAATGGATACGGGCCACCCAAAGGTACCCCTTAGAGTTTGACTTCCCTTATCCTTGGTCGAGCTCCCATTAGCACTTGCTCGTGAAATGATCATTGCGCCTTTACGCCGAAATGGACGCTTTCTTTTTTGCTCAAATGACTCAAAGTACCTAAATACTCAAAAACAAAACATAAGTACATAATTCACAAGAAAAATAGCAAAGAAAGCGTAACTACTAGATAGTAAATTAGGTGTTTTAGACACCTATCAGAACTCCAATAAAATCTCGCTATAAATCTTCTCTGGAAAAGACGCGGTTCAAACATGATCTTCCCGTATTACCACCTCCCCTGTTTACTTCATCCCGATGACCTGGCTCTGATTTGTGGAATCAAACGAGTATATTTGTCCTGTCCACCCTTAACAGGCCCAAAGCAATTAAAATCTATGACTGAGTCTCTCCCAAACACGTCCATAAATCAAATCCAAATCTGCCAGTACTGTAGGAAAAATTCCCGCCATAACTTGAATTAAATTCTTGGTGATGACCTCCCCCTATCCAGACTGGGGTGCCTATAGCCGTGGGGTGGAAACAATGGATGTGGGGTGCAAATAACAGTGGATGCCCCTTATCAATAGGGTACCCCTTATCCAATGTGAAAGGTCCGAATAGCAGGTGTCCTCCGGAGGTCCCTTTAGCAACTTTTCGAGCCGATTTCTTCAAAAACGTTTATTGCCCAAAAATACCTACAAACACATAAAACACCATAATAATTACGAAATCGAGTGCGAACAATGTACATAATTGAGATCATAATAGACACAAAATTGTGTCTATCAGTAATTCATATGTATTGATAGTTTTGTCACTAAAATTGACAAATGGGGAGATTGTTAGAGAACTGCTCGGTCAAACTCGCATGCGTTGCTATGTCAAGGATATTTGTCAATGTTAGTGATCAAAACTATAAGTCTTGATTTCTATCCTATTTATAAATGTCTCGGACTAGGACATAGATAGTGTAGTTGATCTTAGATTTCACAAAGTTCATCATTTGAAGACGAAAAACTACTAAGGGGAGCTTGTGGAACTTTTTGGACAAAATGTATGTGGAGACTTGAACTCATCTATCACTTAGAAAGTCTATTTCTACTATCTCCTATATTGAGACATAAGTCGTGTTAAGATATAGTTTTCTCTATACACATTTGAGATTTTGAGCTGAGTATATCTCGCTTACATATTTCTCGAAATATGTGTTGGCAAGCTTTTGCTTCGACCAAGTTCATCTTATATCATGAGAAAATTGCCGAGTACCATGTTACATGGTTTGTGTGATACAATCATTTGATGTAGGCTTGGAATGTTTCGATAATGATTATTTCAATATCTTGAAAATTGCTTTGATGCTAATAGTGTGTGAAAACGGCTATTATCATTATAGAAGAATGTTTCAATGATTGAAATAAAGAGTTTAGAATCTTGTAACCATATTTGGATATAAGCATAGTGTGTTTGCACATTAGTGTATAAGTCCAAAACCGGGAGCCTAAAGTATGCATACTTGTGTGTATACAAAAGGTTGTAGGAGACTGGGTAGTACGCATAGACTGGTCGGCGGATAGTTCACGTCCGTGAATTTCTCGCTGAGTTTGAAAACCAAAACCAAACTCATCCGGTTACCTAAAGTGCGCGTACCCGTCGCATGTATCGGCGGAAAGTTCACGTCCATGAATTTCGATGAGTTTGAAAACTAAAACAAACTCAAATCGCATACCTGTTACTTAAGTACGCATACCTGTACGCATACTTAAGTGTGTTACTTTTCTAAAATCGGTTATACGTGAACTTAAACATTTATCAATAAGGAATGCAATCTTTGCAAACCATGGCTATAATGGTCATATATTGATTCGAGTGAATCAAACCGATTTTGCTTCAATTGTGTTCTTTATAATTCATGAGAATATAACATTTGAACAACTCTTTAACTAGTTTCATTTGAGTCGTTTGAAATAGTTATGGTTAAGATGAATAAGGTTGATATGAGAGTAATCATATGGCTAAACTCGGTTAACTATTTGTGAACCAACATGGTGTACACGTTTAGGTACGGTTACATAAACCTAAATGAGGGTACATTTCATTTGTGTGTAAAAAGCTAAGTTCGATCTAACGGTCGAAAGATATTAGCTTGGGAGAATCAGGTTTTTCATCCAACGGTGAATATTGAATGCTTTGTTACCAAGGTAACTTAGATTGCAAACCCTGATTTGAAAACTATATAAAGGAGAACCCTAGCAACCTGAAACTCCGATCCCCACACCTCCTGTGTGTTAGTAGTTGCATAAATAGAGTCGATTCTCCTTTAACCTTAGGTTTCTTCTCGAGACCATGTAGGTTAACGACTTAAAGACTTCATTGGGATTGTGAAGACAGACCCAACTATTATATTTGTATTTCGGTGATCTGATCTTGTTGTTTCTATCATGTTGAGTACAATTGGAATAATTGACTCGAGATTTTATATCTCCGATAGTGTTGATGGTGGTTTGTTAGTTTAGGGTCAAAATCGTAAAACCCTATATTTAGCGTCGTGATCCTGCAAAGGAATGATGGTCGCTTGAAAATAACGAGTGCTCAAACCTCTTTCTTTACGCATGTGTTGAAAAACTCAATATATGAAATTCCTTCAGAATGGTGCGCATAGTAGCAATCCCAAATATTCTGTGAATTCTATCTTATGCCAGCATTATTAACTAATGCATGATTTGCCTTGTATTTTTTCCGTGTTGTGTTCCCAGCCGAACTCTCAATACTGGCATGACATGACGATCAATGCTCACTCTCAGCAGAGTAACATGAATCTCACGAAGTGCTAGTATTGGGATCTGCACAAAAATACTCATACATGCTACATCTCTCTGACAAAGAGATCAACACGTTCACACACTTTTAAAGTTAGCGTGATCAAACACACATTTATTTCTTAAAGAAAACCTAGACTATTAATGTTAGTCTCAGAAACGATCACGGCCACACACCTTGGCCGCATGATTTAACAAGTATAGCTTACTACTAGAAGGACTAGGAAATCACCGTAGCAACCACCGATGGGCCCAAAAGTCCTCTAGTTGATCGACCCCCATGTTGCTCATTCGCGAGCGCTTCAAACGCCGACCCAAACATGAGCGATTGCGCTGCGTAAAAACCAATCTCAAACGAGCTAAGACCGTAAAAAACGGTCTCAAAAGCTATCATATCCGTCCAACTAGGATTAGATCTTCCTACAAACGATCAAAGAAGTTTCAGCATGATCGTTGGCGGCCCCACTTTCCCCTTGAACAAATGACTTGCAAGCGGAAAGCCTATAGGGCGCTAAATCGATCGCCCAAACTCGAGTAAACGCGTCATGAACAAAGCCCTAGTTTGTGTCACGTCAATACATAGCTGTCGTAGATCGATCATGACCGTCCGACTTTGCCGGCCTAGTCGGACGGCTTGGATCGCATCTCGAGCAACCAAAGAAGCGCTAACGTGTTCACTATTGGCCCAACTTCTTCTTTGGGTGATCGACCTCTCCATGGTAAAACCGGAACATACAAAATCGGTTGCCCAAAGTAGCTTGAACGCGCTACTTTGAAAAAACCTAAATTACGTTTGCGGCAACACATTACTGCCGCAAATCGATCTCGACCACTCATCTTCTCCAGCTGATTTGAGTGGCTTAGATTCAATCTTAAGCGGCCCCCGAAGATGTCAACGTGATCACTGCGGACCCACCTTTACACGTAATTGACCGGCCTACACAAACTAGGTCTCAATGCCTCGGAACGCACGCCCAAAGAGGGGTGGGCCACACGGCTCCCTAAACCCTAAAGTTGCGTCAACGGTTGTATGAAACTGCCGCAAATGATCACGACCATCCAACTTCGCCATCCTAGTTGGATAGTATAGATTTATTTTTATAAAACAAGCAAAACAACATTGTGAAGATCGGCCATCCTTCTTCCACATGGGGTGATCAGCCAAGTGATGACTTGACCGTAGGGTCCTCAAATGATCACCCAAAGGTGGTCGATCATGCCTCCTTTTAAGACACCAATTTGCGACTTATGCAATCAGGCTCTAAAACAATGATGCTTCATACATATCGATTAGTTTGAGCCGCTTAAATGCGATACTTCACATGCATCGAATACATACAATATTTTATTGGCCTTATAAATAACTTAGTTGTTTAACCTAATAGCACCATGCTATTTTCCGCGGCGGGTCCCACGACTTGACCCACTTATTCGAGACATCAGTAAGTTGGTCTGGCGGTTTACAGAGTGCGGCGTGCAACGCGTCCATTACGAGAACGTGTTAGGAAAAGGCGGACGGTTAACAATGATGGAGTAGTGGATGAAAGCGTGATCACGCAATGATCACCACCTCTTACACAACTCCATTACTCCACCACTTGACTTCCTCCACTTCCTACGAGGTCAGGGTTGCGCTCAAATGACTTGTATAAATAGATTTTCAATCTATTTCGGAAGATAGAGAAACACAAGTGTTATCAACACAAGTATCCAGAAACCATTTTCTGATACGCAAGTCATAAACAGCCACACCTTCAACACTCTGATTTCAAACACCTTATTCGCTTCCCTCCCTAAGATCAACCCTTCTCCTTCACCTTGTGACCGAATTGAATATGGAACGAACATTTATTGGTTTAGGCCAGAATCTTACAGGTTGATTTCTCGAACCTAAAAGCATTCCCGTGCAGTGTATTTGTTTAGGGTTTGAACTCGTTTCTCATCAACACACCCAAATTACCAAAAACAGCAGAATCAGTTTTTACCCTAAAACAACTGGCGACCACGGCGGGAGATTTATCTCTCGGTTGCAAAATCAAATCTCAATTTCATTTCAATTTTCTCAAAATTCAAAATGGTGGATCTTAGGTCTGGATCGGTGACCAATTCCGACGGAACTAGCACTGACAACACTCTCGGTGTTGATGTCCCTGTTAGTGGCATACAACCTGTCAATACGGTCAATGCATCTCGTGGAACTACGTCCTCTACCATCAATACCAGCGGAGCAAGAGATATTCCCTCGGTAGCACCTCCCATCACCAGAGCCAGAGCAGCCTCAAATCCCAACATTTCTTCAAGTGTAACGCCTCCAGTCGTCACCAGAGCAGCTGCTACTCCCCCGTCAGGACGAGGAGCCGGAGGAATCAGAGGAAGCCAACCCCCTATTACCATTGTTGATGTGATAGAGAGGCAATAAGTTCTTGCTAAGGCTCAGACAGACATGGCTTTGACTCAGAAAGAGGTACTCACTTTCCTCAAGACATTAACAGAACGATTGCCACAAGAGTCACGACAGCCCCTGGAACCAACAAGGAGTACCTTCAACACGCCTAGCGCGAGTGCTACAGCAGGACGTGCCTACCTAGATGAAGAAACTCGTATTGCTCCTGAACTCCCATGGGAAAGGAACCATCCATCCAACTTCATCACTCGTGAGGATCTGGAACGACTTCTCCAAAATCGAGGCAAGGAAAACCCGGTGAACCTGCACCAGCACCAACCTCCATATCCTCCTGATGTGCAGAGAATTCCTTTACCGAGAGGATATTCTTCTCCTCAGTTTTCCCTTTATGATGGTAATGGTAACGCTCGTGAACACATCTTTCGTTTTCTGGAATCTTTGGGAGAACATGAATATAATAACGTCCTCCGCCTGAAAGAGTTCTCAAAGTCACTTACCGGAAGAGCATACACCTGGTACAACAACATCGCGCCAAACAACATATCAAATTGGTGTGAGATGGTCACCGCCTTTTACAAAAATTATTTCTTTGTATCCGAACAAATCACTTTCTCGGACTTGGGAAGAATGTTTCATAAACAACGAGCATCTGAACGACTACGTCAAGAGATTCAGAATTCAAGCTTTGGATTGTCACGATACAAACGTGACCGAACAAAAATTGGTAGAGTCATGCATCAACGATATGGTTCCCATCTATCGTGCTTTACTGGAAAACTTGCGCTTCCAGATATTCTATGAACTCCATGAAGCTCCTAAGCGATCGGCTACGACCACACCAACACTTTTAGAAAGAACCAAACTGGCTAGAGGTGAGGATGCACGTGAAACTCGAGGAAATATGAGTCTTATCAACAAGCAATACAACACTAGTCCTTCGGTAAGCGTGGTAAGCGATGAAGGGAAAAGGAAAGCTCCAGCAACGGAGCAACAACCCAAACGCGCAGCGCCAGCGCAGACGACCCCATCCCGGAAATCCACGGCTAAAACTCCTGAAGCTGGGGATGCTCCAGACTTCCCATTTTCAATAGATGAAGTTATTGAATTACTGGAAGCATGGATTCAAGATGATGCAATCAAGCAACCTCCTCTTAGGTGTCCACCAACGGAAGAAGAAATGGCGAATCCCAAATACTGTCGTTATCACAGGTTCGTCAATCACCCAACCAGTGACTGCAACAAGTTGAAGTGCATTTTCAAAGAGAAGGTGGATGCAGGATAACTCCAACTTGGAAACGAAGGAGTCAACAGAGACCCCCTTCCTGTCAGGAGTTACATGATTTCTGGGGATTCTTTTCACAAGACTTTGCAGTCTATGATGGAACGGTTGTGTGAAATTCTGTATTTCTCTAAGGCACAATGTCAAGACATGTTTGGGGCTCTAAACCGTGTCGTATCGGGCAAGCGTCTGTTTCCAGTTAAGGAAGTTGCTCCTGAGCCTCAATCCTTCATAGGAAACGCGAGATGTAACTTGTTAGAGCATTGCTCGGTCGAACTCACATGCATTGCTATCTCAAGCATGTTTGTCAATGTTAGTGATCAAAACTATAAGTCTTGATTTCTAGCCTATGTAGCTAAAGGTCTCGGACTAGGATAGAAAGTGTAGTTGAGCTCAAGAACTCCATGGAAATCATCATACAAGACGAAGGACTACTCGAGGAACCTAGGAACTTCATCGACTAAAAGGTATGTGGAGACTTGAACTTATCTGTCACTCAAAAGTCTATTTACTTTATCTCCTACTCTTGAGACAAAAGTCGTATAGACATATAGACTTTCATTATACACATTTGCTATTTCGAGCCGAGATTAACTCGCCTATCTATTTCTCGAAATATGTATTGGTAAGCTTTCGCTTTAACCGAATTCATCTTTACCTAGTGACGAAAGTCATGTTATGTTTCAATCACTTTGGAAATTGCTCTGACGAAAAATGGTCTGTGAATAATGGCTATATAACGTTCTCTAAGAATGTTTTAATGATTGAAATGAGAGTTTAGATTACATAACCATTGGTAGGATATAAGCATTGTTGTGGAAACACATATATGTATAAGTCCTTATTCCTTGAACCAAAGTTTTCAAACTTTGTTGATCAAGAGAAATGGAAGTGGCGCAAGCCAAGTCCGCGAACTGGCGGAAGTTCTCACCCAAGAATTTCTGCTGGAGTTTGTGTACTCCTTCCATGAGCTTAAGTCCGCGAACCCAGCCCGCGAACTTGAGTAGGTTATATCTAAAATCATTTGTTCTTGAACTAATGTTTATATAAACTAAGGAATACTTTTGCAAACCTGGCGATAAAGTTCATGAACCGATTCGAGTGAATCAAACCGTTTTTGCTTCGATTGTGTCTTGTGTAGTTACATAAGATCTAAGCAATGGAACAACTCTCTAACTAGTTCATTTGAGTCATTTCAACTAGTTATGGTGAAGAAGAATATGGTTGATATGAGAGTGATCATATGGCTAACCATTTGGTTGACTATTGTTTAACCAACAAATGTTAATGTTTGGGTACGGTTCATAAACCCAAAATTGAACATTTCATTTGTGTGTAACAAAGCTAAGTTTTCAATCCAACGGTTGAGAAATATTAGCTTGAATCTGATCAGTTTTTCATCTAAAGGTGAATATTGAATGCTTTGTTACCAAGCTAACATTGATTGCAAACCCTGAGTTGAAATACTATATAAGGGAGAACCCTAGCAACCGAGGAACCTAATCCCCACACTTTACATGTGATACTAGTTTGCTAAGCTAGAGTCGATTCTCCTTTAACCTTTGGTTTTCTTCTTCTAAAACCAGGTTAACGACTTAAAGACTTCATTGGGATTGTGAAGCCAGACCGATACTACTTTTCTTGTAGTTGTGTGATCTCGATCTTGTTGTTTCTATCGCATGCAGTACAATTGGAATAATTGGCTTGAGATTTATATCTCCGATAGGCAAGATAGAAAAGAAATCACAAACACTTCTTCTCATCGTTTGTGATTCCGCAATATCTTTTTTTCGCTGCGTCGATTAAGATTATTGTGAGGTGATCAATAATATTAGGATGTTCTTCGAGAATATAAGTCCGGATTATTGATTGGTTCCTGTTCACTTTGATTTATCAAAAGATGGAACAAAACTCATAGGTTTATTCGTGGGAGACGGATTTATCTATTCTGTAGACTTTTCTGTGTGATACAGATTTGTTTATTAAAGTCTTCGACTTTGGGTCGTAACAACTCTTAATTGTGGGTGAGATCAGCTAAGGGAATCAAGTACGTAGCATCCTGTTGGGATCAGAGGCGTGGGAGCATAACTGTACCTTGGATCAGTGTGAGATTGATTGGGGTTCAACTACAGTCCAGACCGAAGTTAATTTAGAGTAGGATAGAGTTTGTAGCGGCTTAATACAGTGTGTGTTCAATCTGGACTAGGTCCCGAGGTTTTTATGCATTTGCGGTTTCCTCGTTAACAAAATTCTGGTGTCTGTGTTATTTATATTCCGCATTATATTTGTTTATATAATTGAAATATCACAGGTTGTGCGTTGTTCTATCAATTAGAATATCCGAACTTTTGGGTTGTTGATTTAAATTGATTGACACTTGGATATTGGTCTTTGATACCATCCAAGTTATCTCTCTTTGATAAAGACTCGCAAATTTCTATTTGCTTGAGTAAAGATCAAATCGAGTGATTGAGATATAAACTCTTTGATATACTTTTTATCTAGATTGAGTCTGACTGTCTAGTTGATTCTCTAGAAAGTATATTGGAGTTTGTCCATACAGATTGCTAATCGAATTGTTGGGTGTGGTTGTTAGACACCCGCTTTTTTCAATTGGTATCAGAGCAGGCAAACACGTTTAAGACCTTATAAGTCTGTGTTTGTAGCGATCTAACTATATGGACAGAGGTGCTATCTCTATTAACGTACCACCAGTCTTCGATGGCTCTAATTACTTATGGTGGAAAATTTCTATGCGAGCTTTTCTTCAAGCGCGTGATTTTCAATCATGGGTATATGTTGTTAATGGCTATGATCCTCCAGTCATGGCAGTTGGTGATGTAAACATTCCCAAGAATATTGGTGAATACACTCCCGCTAAGGTACTTGCTGCAAAGCAAAATTCCAACGGTTTGAATGCCATCATACATGCCATTACCCCAAATCTTCAGCACCATGTGACAAACGCACTAAGTCGCAAGAAGCTTGGGATATCTTAGAAACCGATTTTGAAGGTAATACCGGTGAAAAGGAAGCTAGGCTTCAAAACCTTAATTCCGATTGGGAAAACCTTCGTATGGCAGATGAAGAAACATTTGATGAGTTTAATCACAAAGTGTCTGAACTTATTAATGCATCTTTTGCATTGGGTAAGACTATTCCTGAAAAGGACATTGTGATGAAAATTCTCAGATTGCTGCCATCCAAATACGATTCTAAGAAGCATGCAATCGTTGAGGGAAATAACCTTGATAATCTCTCCAGAAATACGCTGGTTGGGAAGCTTAAGATCTTTGATCATGAACATTCATCCAAGACTAAGGATGTTGCGTTCAAAGAACTAAAGGACACTAAATTACTTGATAAAGTTAAAAAAAGTATATATCTCTGAAGATGATCACCCTGAGACAGATTCATTAGATGAAGATCTTGACAAATCAGTCTCGATGATCACAAGACAATTTAGGGATCTTCTGCTGAAGAGAAGTAAACGGTTCTCCAGAAATAAGCCTAAGGCATCAGTCAAACCTCGTAATCGTGTTCCTCCTAAAAATAGGGATATTGATGAAACTGATGACGAGGATATGCCTCAGTGCTTTAAGTGTAAAGGATTTGGTCATTTTGCAAACGAGTGCCCAAATCGTAGAAAATACACTGGGAACAAAGGTCTTGCTGCAACTCTTGATGAAATGTCTGACAACTATGATTCTAATGAAGACGAGAAATCAAGTGTTGCACTTCTTGGTGAAAGTATTGATTTTGATAATTTTAGCAATACATACATCAATCTTGATATTCTTTCAGAAGATAATCCAACTATTCTAGAAGATAAAGTTGATCCATTCTTTGGAAACTCTGTTTATAATGTTTCAGGTTCCACTATGTGCCTAGATGCATGCACATCTCAAAAGCCTGATTTTTATCCTAGATTGACGTGTTCGTATTGTTCTCAAAGGGGTCATGAACTTTCAAGGTGTTACAAGTACAAACACCAACTAAGGCACGTCAACAAACTTCAACGAAGAGCAAATCATTTAACAAGGAAGCTTAAACTTGCTCAAAAGACCGCTGAGGTATGTAGGATTTTATCTTCAAATAAGAAGTTAGTTTCCAAGGACAAACCAAGACCATTAGAGAAGAAAGTATGGTCGAGTCGGTTTGATAGACAGAAGTCTGAGGATTCCTCTCATGAGGAAAATGGTGGACAAATTATTGTTCACCGCAACGCAATTTAATTGTGTTGTTTGATGAAAATATTGTCTCATGTGCTTGATCAAAGAGACAATGATTTTGTACCTCAAGGCTTTAGGAAAAGTTTTTTTTTTTCTCTTTTCTTTTTCTTAGTTTTGATTTTGTGTCTGTTAAACAAAAAGAAAGGGTACTATTGACAATTCTACTCTTCATAGGGTTAAGAGTGGTCGTGTACGAACCTCGTTAAAGGTTTCAAACCCTACATTCCTTTTCCTTCTTTGAAACTCCTTTTTATCCCAAGACTACTTGTTGAGTCTGTGATTTCCTCTCACAAACCCATACGCCTATGGATGCTCCAAGTGCTCTGTCTTCTGATGGAAAGGATGTTAATATGATTGGCAAGCCATCAATCATGAAGGAAAACGAAAAATCTCCGTTATCTCCAACATTGAAAAGAAAAATAAGGAATGTGAGGAAGCCAAGAGCCGTTCCTTCAAACTCTCTGAAGTTTTCTGATGTTCTTGAAGTATTGAAAGAGATGCGAAAGGAGATTCAACAAATAAAGGATTTTGTGTTTAAGACTCATGAGATTCAGAAGGCCCTGGTTCGACATCATCAGCCAAGAAGGTTTATTAATATAAACTCCTACCTTAATGAACCTTATGTCCAATGGCTGTTGACGACAAGGAGTTCGAGGACGATAAAGAATTCTTCAAAGGTCTTAATATCTAGTAAATCTTCTATTTTTCTGTTTTTGTTAGAAGAATAACTAGAGTTTGGAATAGCCATTATTGTGATTACACATAGCTATGTCCAACGTTCTCATCTTCATGTTTTTAGATTTATTGGAAGATGATTTTTGCAGTATTAATCTTTATGGTTTTATATATTGCAATTGTTTATGGGATATGTATGTTTGCATTAGTGAACTATGATTGTCCCATATCTTGTCAAAAGTAAAGTCTTTCGTAAGTCGATATTCTTATATTGATAAAGAAATGAATGGTCTTTTGACAAATACAAAAGTTAAGCCTATATTGTCAATTATTGATGGAAGATAGGTTAAAATCTTTTGTTTTTCAAGGATTATGTCTATTGTATGTCATGGTGCAAATTGTGATGGAAAATAGAATGAATCCTTTTGTATTCCGCAGTAATTGATCTTCCCTGATCCATATTTTTTGTGTATTACCGTGAGGCTCCGTAATGTGTCTTATGTTGAGCACTAAAAGAATCAAAGTTGATTATTTTCATGGTTAGCTTTGTTGTTGTTCCATAAGGTACTTTATGTCGAGTATATTAAACTAAATTAATCATCTTGTTTGGTTATTTAGTTATGACTCCATAAGTTTTCTTATGTTTGAGCACTTTTGATTGGGTTGGTTATTTTCATGATTAACTTAGTCATTTCTCCATAGATTCTCTTATGTGAGTATGGCCAATTAAATTGATTACTTTTTGTGATTAGTTTGGTTGTGTAATTCGATTAAATTAATCATGGGTTCTCTTGTGGTTAATTTAATTGAGTATTTTGGATTCAAATTCATACTTGTATGTGATTTGTTATGTCCAAAGAAATCCTTCTTTTCCTTCGAAATTAAGGTCGCTCTTGTTGTTCTTTCGGGAATGACATTATGGGGGAGAGTTCTTTTTGAACTTGCGCTTAATTGCCATATCTTTGTGGGGAGTGCGCCTTTGGAATATTATAGGGGTTATCTTGTATCTTTAAACTCCTTGATGAATGCATTTAGCTTCGGCTTTATGATTGCATCTAAATAAGATGATGTGTGTTTCTTTCTTTTGGTCATGAAATGTCTCTTTTGGAAATTTCATTAGGATCCCGTTCTTGTACCTTTGCCAATTTTATTGACAAAAAGGGCGAGAATTAATATGTATTTCACACTACAAATACATATGGTTTTCGGATCATTATGTAAGGGGGAGTGGTTTCCATGTGAGATGGAGTATTGACTAAGGGGGAGTGATACATATCACCATAGTATTGTTGTTGAAGTTGTGATACAATTGGACTTTGACGCTGTGTAATGATACTATGACACTGTATAACAATGATTGAGAACTCTTGTTTTCTTATTGTTATAGCTACGGATTTTCAACAACGATGATACTAAACTTACAACCTTTGGGATCGTTGGAGTACTTGGAAGTGACGAAGATTTCGAGTAATGTTGAAGATTAGACATGTGAAATAGGAGCTACAAAAGTTAATTTTTTTTTTATTCCATATGTATTAATAGTTTTGCCACTAAAATTGACAAAGAGGGAGATTGTTAGAGCATTGCTCGGTCGAACTCGCATGCGTTGCTATCTCAAGCATGTTTGTGAATGTTAGTGATCGCTGTCGTATGCGTCAAAAATAATTTCACTTTCTAAAGTATATGATAAGAAAGATTTCTTTTCCACAGAGAGGCAATTGTAGTTATTATGTATTTAATTTCCTAAGTAACCGATTAGGGGGATTTTTGATTTTTATGTAAGCAATAAGTAAATCAAAAGCAAAGTAAATTGGAGAAATAATCAATAGAGAAAGATATTGGTCAAGGAATTCATCTTCAATCTTAAACATGTGCTTGCATATATGATTAGAATTACAATTTAATCTCTTTATCATCAAAAGCCTAGAGTATCAAGAGAGCAAGATAATCTATTAATTTCCTAAGTTCATCAACACACACATTAGAGCTGCATAGGTGAATTCTACCTAAAGAATAACCTAACGCCTTGCGCTAATTAAGTTCAATTCCTATGAGCATTAAGTTTCAGAAATAGGCTAATCAATGCAATTGTCATACATTGCGCATAACAATTCGGACAATGGTCAAACTCTACATATGATTACGAGAGTGTATCACTACAAACAGTAAACATATCATGCTACTTGTATTCAGGGCTATCGCTCGATGAAAAACCCTAAAATAGCTATGGACAAGGGTGCAAGTTCAATTAATTGGCCACTTAACTAAGCAAGCATCTAATCCTATCACAATACATCAATCATGTGATCATAAAAATAGTAGAGATTCGAACGATAACCAAGAGAGAAAACTAATGCATTAATCAAGCACAAGTTATAGATATAGGACTACATCGTTAACCAATAATATTAAATTAGATACTCATAGCCATGGAGTTCATCATAAAAATATTAATTGAATAAAAGAAGATGAACAAAGCAAACCCTAGTAGCGTAAACAAAAGCGACTCTCTCCTTAGCTCCAAGAATAAAACATGATCTCTAAAAATTATAGAAGTCTTCCTTTTATATTCCTTTGCTTTCCGAAATTAGGTCAAGTCTCCAAAGTCCAATACAAAGATGTCCACCAAGCCCATATGTGAGAAAAACCCATGTGAAAATATGCCCCAAACGTGGTCGCCGGAAAACTGGTATCGCCGGTCGGAAGTTGGCCGGGAAAGTATCTCAGGTGACCGACAAAGTCCACCTGGTCACCGGTCAACGATTAAACTCGGTCAGGTCAACTGAGTTAACTCCGAGTCGGTCAAGTGATGTCATCGGGTGAGTCGGAGTCTTGGGTCAGAAACGAGTTAGATCTCTCTGGCTGATTGGGATGATTGGCCTTGGCCTAGGCTTGCTGTTGCGTAATGATGGTGCTTCATCTTGCGATTCCATAGTGCATAACTTCTCAGCTACAACTCCCTTGTTATAGCTTCATCCACCCATTCTCTGCATATTTCCATCTAAACTTCAAACATCAGTCGCAACCATTGGAACACCAACTCTACAACACCACCATTCTAAACCATTTGGCACCATTAGCTGCAGCAGAGTTTAAATCCAATTCATCCCACTGCACCACCATCTGTAGTAGCTCATACTGCTGGTACCTTCAATACCAACTTCAGCTCATTGCAGTACCAAACCATCTTTTATCTATCATCCTGCCAGACTCCATTTCTTGCTTCTTCACCTGAGTCTTCACGTTCTCATGTTCACCTCCAATTTGAACGGCATCAACAATTCCTCCTTGACAATCTCACAAACAACCACAACACCATCACCTTCTGTAGCTTCAGCTCAATTGTTGCGGCTCAAATCATTCTTGTCCTTTTCTGTAGCTCTGCAACACATCTGCAATTCAAATCCAAGCATCATTCTCTGTAATGTTTTTAGCTGCTCATCCATACCAACTTAATGGCATCAGTTCCTTCTCATTCTCGCTTTGAAAGCAAACAACACCCCTGCTCAAATGCCAGCAACCACCAACCTGTAAACCTAACATTTATCTAAAGCAGCTTCATTACCACCATTTCTGTCACTACTTGCTCTCCAGGTATAAACCAACAATACTAACTGAACTTCACTTCTTCTTGCAACACAGCCAATGCGCCTGTAACTTCATAACACACAATTCGAGCCATTCCTCCATAACCTGCAATTTTATCGCCTTAAACATACATCTAGTCCATGACTGCGTCAACACCTGCTGCTATTGCTCATCAAGCACAAAACCATCTCCACTTGCAACTGTAAACTGAGTTATTCCCTGCTTATGTTAATTCATCATAGCCTGTTCCTCCATCCCCGGCTTCAGTTGAGCTGCAATTTCACTATAGTGACCCATAAATCTTTCCTGCCATTTCAAATTCAAAATAATCTCCAATTCTTTTACAGTACCCTTTATCTCAACATACCACCAGAATCAGGTGCTTATCCTCATTCACCAGTATCATCATATGCATTATATCCTGCAGCTTCCATCTCAAACCCTGGTTTTCCTTTTTATCAAAGACCCATGAACATAAAAACCCACAAAATCTTCTCTTCCATTATCAACATCTCCATTCAAATCCGAGCACTTTCAATTTCAGCCCCAGATTCAAAACCCTAACTTCATTAACAACAACAATAATAACAACTTCTAGTTCATCTCAATTTTTCAAAACCGATTTAAAACCCTAATGCCTTTCACCTCAAACCCTTGTAACATCCATGGCACATCTTCAACTAGAATCAAATCTCAAAAACCTAACTTTTTCCTTCTTCAAAACATCACATTTGAAAATCAAACCCTAATCCGTAATTCTCAATTTGATCATCACCTCAAACATTATAACTCTTGTAATTTTCTCTCTCGTCGATCCATGGCACATCTTCAAAATGATTGAGAAAAACACATCAATGATGGAAATTGCCACGATTACCCCACTTACCAAAACCTAACTCATATTCCTTCTTCTTATCTCTCGAATTTCATCACATCTTCTCTCACAATTGAATCAATCAAACCCTAGTCCAGTAATTCTCAATTTGATCATCAATTCCTCCTTTCCTTGTTCTTGCGACATCGAATCATTATAACTCTCCCCGCTCATGATTTTCTCTCTCCGATCTCTCAAGTGGTAACAATGCAGCAGCACGCTTATCTTCTCGCTCTCTGAATTGTAGAAGGAAATGATTGAGTGAGAAAACACATCTGTTGTTTTTAGGCTTTGGTAATGATGGAAATCGATAGGGGCCACCATATTGATACTTGGCTTGTCAGTTTCGCGGAACTGACTGCCTATTCACTTCCTTTCTGCGCATACTCTTAGCCGACTCCAAGTATCACCCGCTTGTGAATCGATCTTTTTGCCCTTTATGCTCCAGATAGATGGTTTCTCTTCTTTTGCTCATAATGACTCCATTGTACGTAATAAACTCAAAAGCAAACATAAGATACATAATTTACAAGAAAACTCGCAAAGAAAGCATAAACAATAGATAGATATTACGGTGTTTTACAATACCTATCAAATTCCCCCACACTTAGACTTTGCTAGTCCTCGAGCAAATCACACAAAAAAATTTCTAAAAACAATACATACAACTCCGTGTCGTCGAGGCTACGGTCACACTTAGCATGTATAACAAGCCTTTGAACCCCTAGGTATCCCTAGTGGACGAGTTATAGTCTCGTGAGGGTTTACTAGAGATATACCCACAAAACCTATATTTCCAACTTACTAGTTCTCCGAAATGATAGCATCCAACGCGCTAAGAAGACATAGAGATTCTACACACTAGTCATAAGAAGTTAGACACATATATGAACACAATCTCATCCTTAAAAGTTGAGAGAGAAATAACCATCCCTTATCGAAAGAAATTCGGGTTCGGAGTGATCAAAAGTCTCGACTCTGCCTCACAAGAAAGGGTTTTATGAAGTTGCTCTCAATAATAAACAACTGTTTTGGGTCACACATGTGTCCAGGTAGGAATGAAGAGAGAATTCCGCGACACGTTGAATGGTAGGAAGGCATAACCCTCCGAATCGTTTTGAAAACCCACATCTTTTATTCATTTTGAAAACCCATTTTTCTGACGATCTCTAAGAAAGGAAATCAACCATAGCACCACTCTCACAACATCCATAGAAACGTCTTCGGTCTTCAATCGGTGTCTTCATCTTCGACTCCGGTCTTCAACTCTTGATAATAACTCTTGAACTTCGTAGAATCTTGACAATTTAACTCTTTTCCTCTAAATCCTTATCGCTTGAAACTTCATTGTAGATATTCCTTCTTCCATTGGCTTTATTGAAATAATACAAAACTAAAAACGAACTATACAAACCCAAAATATGATACAATGAATTTTTCTTGTCTCCTTTTTTTTTTTTTTTTTTTTTTGAGACAAGAAAAATAAAACAAATACAAAATGAAAACAAAACGAAACAAAACAATAAAACTAGTAATGAACCTAAAGAAATTTTCTCTTGTTTTTTTTCTTCTTTTCATTAAGATTATATTTATTATTAAATAAAAGAAAGAAGATCAATATTACAAGGAATGGCGGGCAGCCTAGCAACAAGCTGAGCGCCAATATCTTTTTGAATAACAATCCCAAGCCTATGAAAAAGAGAATTGACTAACTTGAAATTGGCATCATGCCTGGCCATGCAATTTCTCAATCTCTTAAGAAAAGAAATTGTTTCCGCACCGAGCTCACCTAAAGTGGAAAAGGCCAAAACACCAAACCCATAACCATGCAAAGAGCATTTTTCCAAATACTTGTTGTTTTTACGAGTGATAGCAGCCGAGATAGCATGGCCTTAGGTAAAATTGGTCATCGCGCTTGTAAAGGGCGAGACAGCGGTAACAACCATACAAACATCCTTGCCATCTTCCCAATTGTAAACCATAATATCTGCGGGCCTGAGACCTTTATTATTATCATAAAGAAAACCCAAAGGAACCTCCTTCCTAACTACAACACCTGCTTTGTAGCATATATCAACCAAGACATCCTTGACCAAGTCATGCCGAAACTTCAACCCAACCTCACTAGCGCAATGAATGGCATGATCACCGTAGATATCCATGGGTCGTTGGCAGCAAGAGCATAAACTTCCCTCCTCAAAAAAGGGTATACCAAGACGATACTGTAAAACAGAGCTGAACTGCCTAGGTCCAACTGCTTGATTAAGCCCAGGTATAGGAATCACCTTAAGGAAGTCCATAGCATGTTCTGTCCGGTTGCATTGCCACAACGTATATTCACGCTCCGATAAAGAAAAGCTTGTAGGAATCTTTTTTTTTGACAACATCAAAATAAATAATTGCCAATGACTTCATGTAATGGGGGGCAGTATTATTAATGTTGAAATCCGGTAAGGAAAGATCACAAGCTTGTGTGAAAATCTGCAAAGCATGCTGAAAGTTGTGGCATGGGTCTGTAGCGGCTGATAACCCCAAAATTGAATTCTGCAGCAATTGAGTCTGAGCCTGGGAAGCCAGGTAGCAATACATACCTGTATCCGCCATTGTGAGCACACCAAAACCGCCATCTTTGATGGGAAGAGTGGCTAGCCTTTGCTGGACCAAGCCAAAACCATCACTATCACCAACTACCAAACGACGCAAGTATCTCAGCAGGTGCTCATCGAAACGAACTACTGCAGACTGAATAGCTTTAGGGCTTGTTGTGCGAAGGGCAAAGTAGAGCCTAAAAACCCCCGTGCAATTACGCAAAAGAAGTAACTCACTTTGAGGATCTTCCAGCTCTTGAATTTTTTCATTTTTTTTGAGACAAGAAAAAATAAAATACAAATAAAATAAAAATTTAAATACAAAGGCCATGGTGTAAGTACTTTACCGCTTGATTCTTCACAACTTGTATGTCTTGATATCATAAACTTCTCGAACTCCCATCTTGATAATCTTCGCTCTTGTACATAAAGTTTTCAACCTGGTAAAATTTTTGCTCATTGTCTTGTTGCTTTACTTGAATCTGAAATTTGCTCATTTCTGTATTGTTGCTTGTAAACCTTGAACATCTTCAACTTTCCTTCGAATTCGTGATGCTCCTCTTGTTGATGATGATGGTGTTTCTATGGACCTGTTGGTGTAGAGAGAGATAAAGTGGATGGTGCTAACTGCGAACAAGATTACAAGTGGTATGTAAGTTAGCAATTCGATGTCACTATCATGATTGATAAAATAACACTCAAGAGATCAAAATAGTGCTTATATTGGTGGGAGGTTGGGTAGATCACCATTCTACCCGGAGTTTACGTACGGTGACACACACTCTAAAAGCACAAATTTAGACAGGTACAAAGAAGTGAAGGTCGGTGCCTCTCATGATGTAAATGGGTAGTCTCCACTATAGGGGACCACTACTCTAATACCGAATTCGATCTGACCTTATTTTCCACTGGCATGGTTAAATCCAACTTTAACTCTCATACAAGTAAGAAACCCGATCATGTTATTTGTCATCTCTAAGTTCAGTCACTCTTATGAGAATCTCGGTATAATCTTAGCGACATGTATACTATGTGACTCTAAACTAACCACAAGTTGGAGTTTTTTATTCACTATTTTACACAAAAATTGAAAATTTATGAAAAATTTACAATGCAAATGCTTAACCACTCCACCACACTTAAACTTTACATTGTCCTCAATGTAAATTGAATCGTCCAAAGAAAGTCAAGGTGGGAAATCTTCTAATGATATGCGACAAGAAATCAGAAAAATTAATAACAAGATAAGAAAAAAGTAAAATCAAGACAAGAAATACTCATCCTATAGGTTGCCTCCCATTTAGCGCTTGGTTTAAAGTCGTCAGCCCGACTATCTCCTTGCTTTCTACTACTCCTCCAGAGGGAGCACTTCCACAAGGTTAACTCCTTCCACGACATCCAAAGAGAAGTTCTCATAATATGGTTTCAACCGGTGCCCATTTACTTTAAGTTCATTTCCTGTAGCTAAACTACGAATTTCCACTGCACCATGAGAAAACACATTAGTCACAATAAAAGGTCCAATCCAACGTGACCTTAATTTGCCCTAAATAATTGCAAGCGAGAATTAAACAAAAGCACTTTCTGCCCAATGCAAAATAGTTTCTTTGTGATCATACTATCATGAAATGCTTTCGTATTTTCCTTGTAAATCCGTGAGCTTTCAAATGCATAATTGCGAATCTCTTCTAGCTCTTGAAGTTGCAACTTCCTTTGCCTTCCAGCACCATCCAACTCCATATTGCATTGCTTAATAGCCCAAAACGCTTTATGCTCAATTTCCACGGGTAAGTGACAAGGTTTACCATAAACAAGCCTAAAGGGAGACATACCAATAGGTGTTTTATATGCGGTTCTATAAGCCCACAAAGCATCATTAAGTCGCATACTCCAATATTTCCTTGTTGGATTCACCGTCTTCTCAAGGATGGATTTCACCCCTCGGTTGGAAACCTCGGCTTGTCCATTTGTTTGTGGATGGTAAGGTGTTGCAATCTTATGCAACATAATGTACTTCCTCAACAAGCTTTGCAAGAACCCGTTTTTGAAGTGTGAACCTCCATCGATAATTATAGCCCTTGAAATGCCAAACCTTGCAAATATATTAGCTTGCCCAAAATCTGAAACAACTTTAGAATCATTAGTTGGGGTGGCCTTAGCTTCCATCCATTTCGAGACATAATCCACATCAAGCAAGATATAATAATTCCCACTAGAATTGACAAAAGAGCCCATAAAATCAATTCCCCATACATCAAAAACCTCAACAAATTGAATAATAGTTTGTGGCATTTGATTTCGAGCACCTAGATTGCATGTTCTTTGGCACCTATCACATGTGGTACAAAATGCATGTGCATCCTTAAACAAAGTTGGCCAATAGAAACCACATTCTAGTACCTTGATAGCGGTTCTCTTGCTCCCAAAGTGTCCTCCACAAGCATATGAGTGGCAAAAAGACAAGATAAAATTAAATTCAAATTCGGGAACACACCTTCGTATTACTTGGTCACTAAAATGTTTCCATAAGTATGGATCATCTCATATGTATTGGTTTCCTAACTTCTTAAGTTTGTCCCTCTCAGCACGAGACAAGTTCTTTGGGATTTGTTTATAAACTAAGTAATTAACAATATCAGCGTACCATGGTTCTCCAAAGGCAATTGAGAATAGTTGCTAATCCGGGAAACTTTCACACAATGGGATAGTCTCCTTGTCCACAACATGACGGCTCAAGTGATCCGCAGACGGTGTTCTCAATTCCTTTATTGTCTTTGATCTCTATATCAAATTCTTGCAAGAGTAAAATCCATCGTATGAGCCTTGGTTTCGCCTCTTTATTTGTAAGCAAGTACCTAAGTGCTGCATGATCAGAAAAGATAACAACTTTTGTACCAATTAGATAAGAGCGAAAATTTTCCAAAGAAAAAACAATAGCTAACAACTCTTTTTCAGTGGTTTTGTAGTTTTGTTGGGCTTCATTGAGTGTCCTAGAAGCATAATAAATGGCATGAGGTATCTTCCCCACACGTTGCTGATGCGCGTCGTTTACACAACAAATTAATTTCTTCTTTCCACACTATTAACTGGTAATATAATGGCAAGGAGTTCGTTCCCACGAAGAACGGGAGATTTTAGTTGTTTAAAAAGTAACCGAAAGGGGGTTTTTTAGATTTTAATCAAAGTAAATGACAAAAGAAAATATAAAAGATTTGTTGTAAATAATAAGAAGAAAGAAGACTAGGGAATCCTTCGCCGTCACTGAACTGAAACTTAATTGAATACAAGTTTATATATTGTTGAATTTATATTGTTACCAACCGTAGAATAGCAATAAGCTCGCTATCCCCCTTGATTCTGTTGTCACTTTGGATACGGAAGCGCTCGACTACCAGTTTCTATCCAAATAACCCACCAAGAATAAGCTCTCAAGGTGTAGATTAACGAATGCTTTACACTCTGTGAATCAGGTTGATCCTAGCATCAGACGCATAGGCTCGGTCCGCTTACTAGTGTTATCTTTATACACAATTGCTTAACAGAATCCCTCTATCAGCTCTTGCGATTTACTACTTATGTAAAGAATTCAGTGACAATTAAATGTATCACCAACCCCAATACTAGTAGAAGAATTATTGATTGGTTAATTTAATTGATCACTTTAAATAACCCCTCAATATTCTTAAACATTAAAAATAATAAAGATAATCAACAAATAAATAAAACTTGAAATAAACTTGGTTTAAGAAATTAAAGCTTCATTTTTCAGGACTTTGAAATCATCCCTAATCAAAAAGAAGTTTAGCTACTCATAGCTAAAAAGAATTCTACAAATAAATAAAAGAGAAATAATAAAAATAGAATTAAAGATAAAAACTCACAAGAAAAGCCAGGGAACAAAACTTTATTTCTCTCTTTGTTTCTGTCTTCTAGCTAGAGAAAAAGAATAATAAAAGAAGAAGATATCTTTTTCTTTTGGTTTAGGTAGCTATTTATAGGCATCAATTACCCTAGTCGATCCACAATAGTCGTACTAGATAAAGATGCAAAGTCGGTGGAGTTTATCTAAGAGTAAAAGATGCTGATTCGGTGCAGGCAAGTCGCACGTTGGAAATATCTACATGCCTCCTCATCCATTCGATCTCCTGGGGACCTCATATGTCTTCATCTACACCGTATATCTATCCAGCTTCGATGTTCCGCCGCATACACAATCATCACTCATCTTCCAAACGCGTCATAGCTTGCAGAAGTACTACAGCCAGGCTCCACCACGTGCTCGCCCTTTTTTTTTTTACTTTTCTTCTGATTTGTACGGCTTTTGAACTTCTATCATACACACAAGTGGGTAGCTCCTATTCTTCTCATCTCTACTGATCACGAGCATCACCAACTCGAGCTATTTTTCCGACCAATCACCAGAGTTTCCATCTTCACCGTCATCCATGGCAGCACTACCAAGCTCGACTGCCTTCATTCACAGCAGCCACCAGCATCATCACTGCCTGTATTGTCATTGCTCCATCGTCATCACCATTCTCTGTTCATACTCGAAGTCTTCTCGGCTTCATGAACCATCCTTCTCATTGCTGTCTTCATATCGAGAACCAATTACCAGCTCAAGTTCGCCTGCCAGATCTCCCCGTTCTCTCGAGCATTAACCTTGGCAGCAACATTCCATCAATCTCTCGAGCTCCAACCATAGTCATCAATGGCATTATCATCTTCAGTTCGAGCACCGATCAACAATAGCAGCAACCACTGTCCGAGATGCTAAACTCCATTTCAAGCTCGACCCAAGTCTTCTTACTGCTACTACACCTCATTGAACCGTTCGAATTCGAGAATCACTCATAATCGTCACATCTTGATCATCACGATCATCAGCATCATCATCTCCCTGAGCCTGCTTGAGCCCTCTGAATCGAAATCAGACAGCAACCCATGTTTTCTACCATCTCCAGGAACCTAGTGATGTATTCGAATTCGAATATCACTTCTTCCGAAATTCATCACCGTCGTGATCATCATGATCATCAAGCTCCGAGTTCCATTATATGTGTGCTGTTTAGGAATAAAGAAGAAGAAGTGCCCTGAGTAATAAGTCGGGTGTTTTTAGTATTATTTGAACTTTGGCATCCCCCTATTGTAAAAGACTGAACTCCCTTTAGCACTTCTCTTGAACTTGACTGCCCCTTAACAGAATGACTACCCTTAACGTACAGCGGGGGTGCCAATAGTACTTCCCCATAAAATGACCATTTTGCCCTTTGCTTGTGAGTTCTTGTTTTGCTCATAACTTCTTCATACGAACTCAGAATGACTCCGTTCTTTCGCCACCGTCTTCATCTTCTCGTCCTCTACACAATGAAAAGTAGAAACCTTGTATTTGAACGAGTTCCATTTGGTCTTTGGCCTTTCTCCACTTGTAGCTAGCTTCTTTTCTTGCACAATTAAGTGCAAATTCACTTCTTTTTGATGATTCAACTAATAAAACACAAATAAAAGAAAACAAGCGTAATATACAATGATTTGCAATAAAACCAACAAATACTAGCATGTAATTGACACTAAATATATGTGAAATATGCACTTATCAAATTCCCCCACACTTGCCTTTTGCTAGTCCTCGAGCAAACTAAACTACAACAACTCCATTTCGTGGAGGATACGGTTACTTTTAGCGGAATGTAACAAGCCTTTAAACCCTAGGTGTCCCTAGTGGACGAGTTATAGTCTCGTGAGGGTTTACGAGAGATATACCCACAAAATCTACTCCAACTTCAAAGCGTTCCAAACTTCCCAAGCATCCAAAGAGCTATGAGGACATAAAGTTTCTGCATGCTAGTAATAAGAAGTTAGAAATACCAAAGAACATATTCTCATTCTTAAATGTTGAGTGAGAAATAACCACACCATAATGAGAGAACGCGTGTTTGAGAGCGATCAATAAGCATTTCGCCTCGACTTCTGCCTCACTTAAAAGGATTTTATGATAATTGCACTCAATAAGACGGCTTTTTATGGGTCTCACATGTGTGCAGGTAGGAATGAAGATAGAAATCCTACACACGTTGAATGGTGGGAAGGAAACCTTCCGAAATATTTCTGGAGACTCCACAAAATCGTGGAAATAAAGATATTTTTCTGATGATCTCTAAAAAAGGAAATCAACCATTATTATCGAGGATGAGAGTACTTACCACCTTCACATCTGATTGCAATGATGATAGCACCACTCTCACAGCATCCAATAGAAACGTCTTCCAATTTGGCTCGTCTTCTTCATCTTCTTGGTCTTCGGTCTTCAACTGCTGATGATAAACTCTTGAACTTCGTAAATCCTTGACAATTTGTAACTCTTTTCCTCTATTTCCTTGTTACTTGAAACTTCTTTATATATTTTTCTTCCCCATGGCCTTATTGAATAAATAACAACCTAATGCAAATCTTTTTGTATTTTTTTTTTTTTTTTTTTTTTTTTTTTTTTACAAACAAAGAGATTGCAACTACAAAAATAATAACGGAATTAAAATAACATGGCCATGAAAGAAGTATTTTACCACTTTGATCTTCACAACTTGTATTGTCTTTGTATCATAAACTTCAATAACTTTCACCTTTTGATTTTCTTCGCTCTTGCAAATAAGTCTTCATACTCGGATGTAATTTACGCTCCTTATTTGTAAGTCTTCAACATATATAAAAATCCGCTCATTGTATGTTGCTTACTTGGATATAAAATTTGCTCTTTTCTTGTATTGTTGCTTAAACCCCAAATGTCTTCAACTTTCCTTGTAGATTTTGATGTCGCTCTTGTTGATGATGATGTGTTTCTATGGACCTGTTGTTGGCGAGAGAGAATGGTGCTACTGCAAATCAAACTACAAGAAGGTGGCTTTGATCTATAGACGTCACCCTCATGATTGACAAAATTAGCACTCAAGAGATCAAAAAGTAGTGCTTCTATTGGTGGGAGGTTGGGTAGCTCACCATTCTACCCGGAATTAACGTACGGTGACACACACTCAAAACAAAGCTCTTTAGTCAGCTACAAAGAAATTTTGGTATGGTGCCTCTGTTGATTTGAAAATAGGTAGTCTCCACTAATGATTGATCAGCAACTCTAATAATGCATTTCTCTCTGTTCCTAATTTGCATCACCGGCATGATTAAATCCATTATTTAACACTCTAACAAGTAAGAAATCCAACGTAGTTCCCTAACACTTCCAAGTTCAGTTATGTCGGTCAGAATTCTCTATGTAAACATACCTAGAAGTATGTTAGTGACTCTAAAATCTCTATAAGTTGGAGGTTTTTTATGCAAAAATTTACAAAAAATTTGACTCAAGAAGGCTAAAAGCTCTATATGCAAAATATCCAAATACTCCCCCACACTTAAACTTTACATTGTCCTCAATGTAATTGACTCTTCCTAAGTAAAGTCAAGGTGGGAAATCAAAATATGATATGAAAAGCTAAGAAAAATAAAATACAAAAGATAGAGATACAAAACCGATGGGTTGCCTCCCATTTAGCGCTTAATTTTACGTCCTCAGCCTGACTTGGCATTCTCCAAATTACTCCTCCAGAGGAAGTAAATCACGAAGCTCAATATCATCAACATCCACTTTGTAGTGAAGTTCTCGTAGTATGGCTTCGATCTATGGCCGTTGATCTTGAAAACTTTCCGCCTTTATGACTAGTTATTTCAACTGCACCATGAGAAAAAATATTAGTAACAACAAATGGTCCCACCCATCGGGACCTTAGCTTGCCAGGAAATAACTTAAGACGAGAATTAAATAAAAGAACTTTTTGTCCCACAACAAAACTTTTTCGAGAAATCATTTTGTCGTGGAATAACTTCGTCTTTTCCTTGTATATATGAGAGCTCTCATAAGCATCATTACATATTTCCTCCAGCTCATTTATTTGTAACTTCATTTGTTTCCCAGCTTCATCATACTCCATGTTGTACATCTTTACCGCCCAAAAAAGCCTTATGCTCAAGTTCAACTGGGAGATGACAAGCTTTTCCATAAACCAATCGATATGGAGACATACCAATTGGTGTCTTATACGCCGTTCTATAAGCCCAAAGTGCATCATTAAGCCTGAAGCTCCAATCTTTTCTTGTAGTATTGACAGTTTTCTCCAGAATGGACTTTATTTCACGATTTGAAATTTCAGCTTGCCCACTAGTTTGTGGGTGATACGGCGTGCCAACCTTGTGTGTAATGTTGTACTTCTTTAGGAGAGCATGGAAGGATTTCTTGAAATGCGAACCTCCATCACTGATAACCACTCTTGGTGTACCATGTCTAGAGAAAATATATTCCTTCACAAACTCACAAACAACTTGAGAATCATTAGTAGGGGTGGCTTTAGCTTCCACCCATTTAGAAACATAATCCACAGCAAGAAGTATATAATATTTTCCATTCGAATTAACAAAAGGGCCCATAAAATCAATACCCCACACATCGAAAATCTCTACATGAAGAATCGGTGTGAGTGGCATTTGATTTCGAGCACCTAGATTGCCCGTTCGTTGACATCTATCACAAGATTTGCAAAAAGCATATGCATCCTCGAATAGGGTAGGCCAATAAAAGCCACTCTCAAGAACTTTGATAGCGGTGCGTTTAGAACCAAAGTGACCACCACAAGCATAAGAATGACAAAAAGATAGAATTGATTGAAATTCAGAGTTAGGTACGCACCTGCGGATAATCGATCAAGCACCATATTTCCACAAGTAGGGCTCATCCCACACATACTTTGTTTGGCTATTTTCTTAAGCTTTAACTTTTGAAAATTAGACATCGTACTAGGTACTTGCCTTGTAACCAAATAGTTTACTATATCAAAGATACCAAGGTGTTGATTCTTCAATTGAGAAAAGTTGTTCGTCCTCAAACGATCTTGTAAGGGAAGTTCTTCTTCGGATACAACAATTCTACTAAGATGATCCGCAACAGTATTCCCGATACCTTTCTTATCTCTGATTTCAATACTGAATTCTTGTAGCAAAAGAATCCATCTTATGAGTCTTGGCTTGGCCTCCTTCTTTTTCAATAGGTAATTTAAGTCTTTGCATGATCGAGAATATACAATCACTTTTGTACCCACTAAATATGATCTAAATTTTTCTAGTGCAAATACTATAGCCAGCAACTCTTTCTCAGTGGTTGAATAATTGATTTGAGCCTCATTAAGGGTCCTTGATGCATAATAAATCACATGCGACCTCTTGTCTACTTTCTGACCCAGAACAGCTCCGACTGCATAATCACTTGCATCACACATTAACTCGAACGGCAAACTCCAGTCAGGTGACTTAATAATTGGTGCAGTAGTCAACATCTCCTTCAATTTATCAAAGGCATCCTTGCACTCCTGATCGAAGTTAAAGGCAACCTCCTTTTGCAACAATTTGCACATCGGCATTGAAATTTTGGAGAAATCTTTGATAAACCGCCTATAAAAACCTGCATGACCAAGAAACGAGCGAATCTCCCTCACCGAAGTGGGGTATTGTAAGTTTCTAATCAGGTCTATCTTTGCTTTGTCCACCTCGAGTCCTTGAGAGGACACGATGTGACCGAGCACTATACCATGGTTTACCATAAAATGGCATTTCTCCCAGTTCAAAACAAGATTAGTGTCTATGCATCTTTTAAGAACAAGTTCAAGATTATTTAAGCAAATATCAAATGAATCACCATAAACACTGAAATCATCCATAAATACCTCGATGATGTTTTCCACGTAGTCAGAAAATATACTGACCATACATCTCTGAAAAGTGGCAGGCGCATTGCAAAGACCAAATGGCATTCTTCTATATGCAAATGTACCAAAAGGACAAGTAAATGTAGTCTTCTCTTGATCCTCCGGTGCAATAACAATTTGATTGTATCCCGAATAACCATCCAAAAAGCAATAATGTGAATGTCCCGCCCGGCCTCTCTAACATCGATCAATGAAAGGCAAAGGAAAGTGATCCTTGCGGGTAGCCGAATTGAGCTTTCTGTAGTCTATGCACACTCGCCATCCAGTTTGAACTCGTGTAGGAACAAGTTCATAATCTTGGTTTCTAACAATAGTGACACCTGATTTCTTAGGCACCACTTGCACCGGACTAACCCACTTCTTTGCCGTAAATTGGGTAAATCACCCCCACACTTAGTAATTTGAGGATCTCTTTCTTTACGACCTCCATCATTGGGGGGTTAAGCCTCTGCTGAGCATCACGTCTTGAGGCTTGCTATCATCTTCCATAAGGATTCTATGCATGCACATTGATGGACTAATGCCTTTAATGTCGACAATTGTCCAACCAATGGCGTTTTGTGCTCCTTCGTAACCCGAAGTATACGTTCTTCTTGTATAGCATTGAGATTCTTTGCAATAATCACTGGAAGATCCTATTTATCACCCAAGTAAGCATACTTTAAGTGACCGGAAGAGGCTTCAATTCTAGTTTAGGTGCTGCACAATAGAAGGTAAAGGAACCTCATTAGTTACGGGTAAAGAAATATAAGAGATATTACCCGTTCGAGCTTCTTGTAATGTTGTTAAAGCACCACACATCTCCACTATCTCTTTGACTAGTTCGACGTCCACATTCGGCTGCCCATGAACGTCCAAATCAACGCTATTTCGCAACACAACTCCAAGTTCGTCTTCATTGCTCAAATCAAACATTTGTTGTGCCAATGAACCAATAACATCAATAGAGAAAGCGGAGTGCACATCACTAGGATAACGCATGGCCTCAAATATGTTGAAGAGAATTATCTCCTTATCAAATTCCATAGTGAGTGTACCATTGTCCACATCAATCTTCGTCTTTGCGCTTTTCATAAACGGTCTCCCAAGAAGTAACGAAGTAGATGAACAATTTTCTCCATTTTGCATATCCACAATGTAGAAATCAACCGAAAAAATTAACTGATTCACTTGAACTAACACGTCCTCCACGACTCCCTTAGGATATATATTGGACTTGTTTGCCAATTGAATAGTAATATTTGCCTCTTTTAAAGGTCCAAGATTCAAAGAATCATAAACATCGGCAGACATAACACTTATGGATGCTCCCAGATCAAGTAAAGCACGCTCAAATCGTCGGTTACCAATAGTAATTGGCACTGTGAAACCCCCAGGATCTTCACACTTAGCGAGCATCTTCTTGATAACATAGTTGTAGCACTTTCGCCCACCCGAGTAATTTGATTAGCAATCAACCTATCCTTCCTTGTGCATAAATCCTTTTAAACCTTGGCATACACAGGTACGGTTCGATGGCCTCAATAAATGGAATGTTGATTTGTATCTTCTTTGAAAATATCCATGATCTCCTTGTCTTGAGATTGCTTCTTTGACTTGGCAAAACGACTAGGGAAAGGAGGTGGTGTGGTAAAGGTGGGAACCGTGTCCTTAGGTTGGCCGGTTGAGGTTGGCTTTTCCTTTGGTACGGTTTCCGCTTCTACTTCATTCTCAATGTCGTTATTAACCACATGTTGTTGTTGTTGTTGTTGTGGTTCTTCAGTTTGTCTCCCACTTCTTAGAGTTACGGCATTGACATGCTCTCTTGGATTCACAAAAGGTTGTGATGGCAACTTTGTCGAGGCTTGTGCTTTCACTTGATTCATATCGTCGCCATTTGCCCCATCTCGAGTTTGTAAATCCTTAATAGCATTATCAGTTTTCAACTGATTTTGATCATTCTTTTGTTGATATTGTAGGTTTTGTTGCAAGATAACATCTTGTTTTTGAGACATTCCCTTTTGTTCTTGCATCATAACCTTCAGCATCTCCTCTAAACTGGAACTCTGAGTTTGTTGTTGAGTTTGAGGATGGAGTTGTGATTGTTGAAAACCCCCTTGTCTCGCATATGGATTAGGAGCTGCAGCTTGCTTGTTTGCATAACTGAAATTTGGGTGATCTTTCCAACCATGATTATAAGTATTAGAGTAAGGATCATATCTTGACCTCTGATTAGGAAATATAGCATTTACCTCGGCATCCTCTTCATATGAAGGAACAACTGCAGATGCTATACGTTGTACCATTTTTTCCATATTACTCATTCGTTGCTCCATGTGTGAAGAATCTCCCATCTCACTAACTCTTCTAACCACCGATGAATCTCTAGTATAAAATTGCTGCGTATTTGCAGCCATGCTCTCAATCAAACTAGTATCCTCCTCGACGGTTTTATTAGCCGATGCACCACTGCTAGCCGCATCAATCAAGTGTCTCTCATGCGGTAGTAACCCCTCATAGAAGTGTGTAATGATAAGTTGTGGTGGTATTTGATGATGTGGGCAACTCGCCAACAATTTCTTGTACCTCTCCCAATAGTCATACAAAGATTCTCCGAAATCTGTACAATGCCACTAATCTCCTTGCGAATAGATGCAGCTTTAGAAGCGAGGAAAATACTTTTCCAAAAACATCTTTTTCATCCTTGGTCCATGTGGTAATACTTCCTCCGGGGAGATAATAGAACCATGAGTCCGCTTGGTCCGTTAATGAAAACGGAAAAGCTTGTAGAAAAGGCTCATCATCATCATCATCGCTCTTTCATACTTCTAATCAGTTCAAATGTTGCAGGTGTCGATTAGGATCTTCACCTGGTAGTCCCTTGAACTTTGGAACCCAATGAAGAAGGCTTGACTTAAGTTCCACTGTGTCATTTAGAGTAATACACATTGGTTGAGATTCCAAACATGGTGATGTTAGATCTCTCAACGTCTTCCTCTCTGGAGGTGGAGGTGGAGGTGGTGGATCTATCTCGTCGTCTGTATTAACCATCTCTTCTGTAGAAGGTTCTAGTTGTAACTGCTGACGTGCTTGAAGTACCGTTCCTTTGCGAGTTTGAATTCCGCACCTCAGATAATCCCAATCTTTCGGTGCCAGAGATTAAGTACCTGAAACCAAAAACTAGAGTAAAATCTAAGAATAAATGATTAAATATGTTTTTTTTTTTTTAAAAATAAAATAATAAAAATAAAACAAAAATCTAAAAACAAAGTACTAAAATAAATAATAATACTAAAATAAAATAAAACAACTAAAAGCTACCGACTGCTCCCCGGCAGCGGCGCCAAAATTCCAAAATTTGATGTGCGTCGTTTACACAACAAATTAATAAAGATATTTCCCACTAATTAACTGGTAATATAGCGGTAGTAAGAGATCGTTCCCACAGAGAGCTGTGTAATTGATAGGTTATTTAATTGACAAAGTAAAGTAAAAGACAAAAAAGGGGTGATTTTATAGTGAAGTAAAAGAAAAGAATAACAAATAAAAGAAAGATGATTAAGGAATCATCCGCCGTCACTGGAAAGAAACTTAATAGAAGTACTTGTTTATTTCTTGTAGAATTTCTATATCACCAACCGTAGAATAGCAATAAGCTCGCTATCCTCGGAATTCCTGCGCCACTTGGATACTAAGCGCTCGACTACGATTCTATCCATCCGAGCCACCATGAATAAGCTCTCAAGATGTAACCCACCGGATGCATTACGTTTGTGAATTAGGTTGATCCTAAAGATCGACGCATAAGCTCCTGGGCTTACTAGTGTCATCTCTATACACAATTGTAAGAATCCCTCCGTCACTTTTGCGATGTACTACTTGTGTATGGAATTGAGTGACTATTACACGTATCACCAACCCCAAGATACTAGTAGAAGAATTATTATCAGGTCAATTCAAATGGCCAGTTGAACAACCCAGTAATAATCTTAGGCACTAAAAATAATAGAGACAATCGACAAGAAAATTAAACTCAAAATAAATTTGTAAAAAGAATTAAAGTTTCATTAATCAGGACTTTGAAATCATACCTTAATCAGTGAAAATTTAGCTACACATGGATTTACTAAAACCCATGAAAAATATATAGAAGAAGAAAATAACTTGGTTTCCCCCTAAAGGGGTAAACCCTAGATATGAAATAAAACCTTTCCTCTCTATTCTTTTTCTCTCTATTTTTCTCTTCCAAAAGTTGTATATTTTGTCTCTAGCTAAAAGAAAATAATAAAGGAAGAAGTTCTCTTTTTTCTTTTGGTTTAGGTAGCTATTTATAGGCTTCAAATACCCTAGGAGATCCAAAATATGCGTGCAAGATAGGGAAGCAAAGTCGGTGATAGTTATCACAAAACAAGTTCTGATTATTGGGCGCGACGCAATGTATCTAGTATCGCGCAAATGTCTTATGATCCATTCGATCCTCTGATGAATCCTTGTACTTCATCTGCACCGTTGATCTATCCAAACCCCCGGTGAACCGCAGTGCACACAATCATTATTAATCCCCAAAACACGTCAAAGCTTGCGCGAAGTACCACAAATACATCCCCACCACGTGCTTGTCTGTTCCCTCTTTTCTTCTGATTTGTACGACTCTTGGACTTCCCTCATCACACGTAGGTCCCCCTTCACGAACCTACAGACTTGCATTCGTTAATGGTGACATCAACTTCTCGAGCTCCTCACAGCTAACCTATCTCTTCTTCACCGATGCATCCACAGCTTCATTATCAATCACCGATTGAACTCCATCACTTTCCTTCTCGAGCTCTACTTCATCACTCTGTTTCATTAACGACAGCAGCATTGCTTCTCCGTCTTCATCATGAAACTCCATCAAGCACAACATCATCTCAATCAACAAAAGAAAACCATTCTAACTCGAGTGCTCATTATCACAAAGTAGAAGATCATCTTCCGTTAACCACCATCGTTTCCGGCATTCACTGCCAATGGCAACATCCCATAATCGAGTCCTTCTCAGCTTCTTCTTCCTCGTCGAGCTCCACTACGTACTGTCACCTTCGATCCCACGATCTCAACCCATTTCAACTGTATGCTCCTTCACCGTTGATCAATATCAACAGCACCTCCATCTCTTATCCGTTAAAGCAAAGCCTGAGCATCACTGTTGTTAGTATCAAATCCATCGCCATCGTGATCATCATGATCATCGAGTTCCATCTGCCATTCCTGTGTTCTGTTTAAGAACAGTGAAGACGAAGTTCCCTGAGCAAATATCTTTGGGTGCCTTCATCAGATTTTGAATTTATGCTCCCCCCTTTGTAAAAGACCTGACTGCCTATAGCAGTTCCTTTAAAACTTGACTGCCCCTTAACAGAATGACTACCCTTAACGTACAGCGGGGGTGCCAATAGTACTTCCCCATAAAATGACCATTTTGCCCTTTACTTGTGAGTTCTTGTTTTGCTCATAACTTCTTCATACGAACTCAGAATGACTCCGTTCTTTCGCCACCGTCTTCATCTTCTCGTCCTCTACACAATGAAAAGTAGAAACCTTGTATTTGAACGAGTTCCATTTGGTCTTTGGCCTTTCTCCACTTGTAGCTAGCTTCTTTTCTTGCACAATTAAGTGCAAATTCACTTCTTTTTGATGATTCAACTAATAAAACACAAATAAAAGAAAACAAGCGTAATATACAATAATTTGAAATAAAACCAACAAATACTAGCATGGAATTGACACTAAATATATGTGAAATATGCACTTATCAGTTGCCCAAGCGCCGCACCAACCGCATAATCACTTGCATCACACATAAGCTCAAAAGTTTTGCTCCAATCCGGTGGTTTAATGATAGGGGCTGAAATCAAAAGTTCTTTCAAACGATTGAATGCCGCCGCACACTTTTCATCAAAGTTAAAAACCACATCTTTTTGCAATAAGTTATAAAGTGGTGATGCTATCTTGGAAAAATCCTTGATGAATCTACGATAAAACCTGCATGACCAAGAAAAGAGCATATCTCCCTCACCGTAGTGGGAGGGGTTAAAGCACGAATAAGGTATATCTTCGATTTATCAACCTCCAAGCCTTTAGAAGATATTATATGGCCTAAAACTATGCCATGAGTTACCATGAAATGGCACTTCTCCCAATTCAGCACAAGGTTTGTTTCAATACATCGTTCAAGGATTAGAGACAAGTTGTTCAAGCAAAGGTCAAATGAATCACCAAAGACACTAAAATCATCCATGAACACTTCGATTATGTTTTCAACATATTCTGAGAAGATACTTACCATACACCTTTGGAAGGTAGCTTGAGCATTGCATAAGCCAAAAGGCATCCTTCTATAAGCAAAAGTACCGAACGGACAAGTGAAAGTGGTTTTATCTTGATCCTTCGGCGCTATCAAAATCTGATTGTAACCTGAATAGCTACCAAGGAAGCAATAGTAAGAGTGTCCAGCTAAACGTTCAAGCATTTGATCAATAAATGGTAAAGTAAAGTGATCTTTTCTAGCAGTGACATTCAATTTTCTATAATCAATACAAACCCTCCAACCGGTTTGCACACGAGTTGGGACAAGTTCGTTCTTATCATTTTCCACCACCGTCACACCTGATTTCTTTGGTACCACTTGTACCGGACTTACCCACTTGCTATCGTCACCCATGTCCAAAAGCTTGAGTATCTCTTTTTTCACAACTTCCATCATGGGAGGGTTCAAATGACGTTGCGCTTCCCTTGTAGGCTTTGCATCGTCCTTCACACGGATCTTGTGCATACAAACGGCAGGGCTTATACCCTTGATATCGGCGATTGTCCATCCTATGGCCGTCTTATACGTCCTTAGCACCCTTATAAGTTTTTGCTCCCGTAATTCACTAAGCTCATTAGAAACAATCACGGGTAAGTCTTCCTTGTCACCCAAGTACAAGTACTTTAAGTGACTTGGAAGAGGTTTCAATTCCAACTTTGGAGATTTAACAATAGAAGGCACAAGTTTTTCATCACTGCAAGGTAAAAAAGCATATGAAATATTTTTAAGTGCAGATTTTTCCTGCAATGAGTCAAGAGAACCAATGGTTTCTTTAATCTCATCACCATACTCAAAACCATCATCAATGGGTGTAGTGAGCACGGTTTCCAAAGTATCAACACCATTCAACTCAAATATTTGTTGCGCCAATATGTCCATCACATCAATGGAGAAACAAGAGTGGACATCACTAGGATATCTCATCGTCTCGAAAATGTTGAAACGTATTATTTCTCCATTAAACTCCATAGTCAGCGTTCCCTTGTCAACATCAATAATGGTTTTAGCCGTTTTCATGAAGGGACGCTCAAGTAGCAATGGAAGAGACGAGTTCGGTGAACCTTCATCCATCTCTAACATGCAAAAGTCAGCTGAAAATACTAATTGTTTAACTTGCACAAGAACATCCTCAACAATACCCATTGGGTAAACATTAAAACTATCGGCTAATTGCAACACAATTCCAGCCTTTTTAAGAGGACCAAGATCGAGTGAGTTATACATAGATGCAGGCATAAAATTAACGGATGCACTTAAATCCAACATAGCTTTGTTAAATGTGGTGTTACCAATTATGACTGGAATGTCAAAGCTACCGGGATCCTTGCATTTCAGTGGGAGTTTGTGTTGTAATGTTGCCGAAGCATTCTCCCCCACACTTAGCACTTCATTACCTTTGAATTTGAGCCTTTGTTTATTGGTACACAAGTCCTTCAACACCTTTGCATACTTTGGAACTTGCTTGATAGCATCTATGAGTGGTATGTTCACATGGATCTTCTTAAGAATGTCTAAATCTCCTTTTCTAGTTCCGCCTTCTTGGAATTTTCAAATCTGCGAGGGAAAGGTAAAGGAGGAACATAAGTAGAAACCAGAGTTTTAGAGTTAGAAATAGGTACCTCAGAAGTTTGGGGAGAATCCTCTTTCTTCTCCTCCAAAACAGGTTCCTTTGGAGCTTCCTCTTTGCCCGAATCAGTAACTTCGGGTCGCACAAGTTATGTACCACTTCTCAACGTAATTGCATTGACACCCTCTTTTGGGTTGATAGGTTGAGAAGGGAGTTTCCCACCATTTTGTGCCTTCAACCGGTTCAACTCAATAGCCATAGAACCAACTTGGGTTTGCAACTCCTTAACCGTACTCTCCGTTCTTTGCATAAAAGATTTCAGCATCTCTTCCATACTTGACCCCTGATTTTGAGGTTGTTTTGTTGTTGATGAAATTGTTGTCGCGGCTGGAATTGTTGTTGTTGTGGTTGAAACCCACTCGGATGGTTGAAATTAGGTTGTTGAACCGCTCCTTGCTTGTTCGCATAGCTAAAATTGGGGTGATCTCTCCATCCCGAATTATAAAAGTTTGAATATGGATCATACCGTCTTTGCTGATTTGGAAAGATCACGTTAGATTGTTTATTGGCGTCTTCATACCCTTGAGGAGAACTTGGTATCACCGCGGCTGCAACTTGTTGCATCATTGCTGTCATGTTACCCATTTGTTGACGAAGTTCCTCGACCTCGCTCACTTCATTTACTCTCCTGAGAAGCACATCCGAACCACGACTCAAGAATTTTTGGGAGTTTGCTGCCATGTTTTCAATCAACTCTCTAGCTTGTGCCACTGTCTTGTTCACTAGTGCACCACCACCCGCAGCATCAAGAAGATTCCTATCAATTGTTTGGAGTCCTTCATAAAAGTATTGGATAATCATAGCGTCACTGAATTGGTGGTGAGGGAAGCTTGCCACCAATCTCTTGTATCGTTCCCAACATTCATATAAAGATTCTCCCATATTTTGCTTCATCCCACAAATCTCCTTGCGAATTTGAGTAGCCTTTGATGCTGGAAAATATCTCTCTAAAAAGAGTTTCTTCAACCCATTCCATGTTGTGACACTTCTGGAAGGCAAGTAATACAACCAATCCTTAGCACTATCCGCCAAAGAGAATCGGAAAACTTTCAACATTGCACCGTCCCGCATCAGTATCTGCTGGAAGCGTCGCCATGACAATGGTGTGGAAGTCCATAAGATGCTTGTTTGGGTCTTCATTCACCATGCCATGGAACTTTGGTAATTCTCTAAGCAACCCCGACTTGATCTCGAAAGTAGATTTTGTTTGAGTACACCACTGTTGTGTATCCAGCTTGTGAGAAGCCAAGTCCTTGAGTGTACGATTTGCATCACCCATTGCTTCTTCTTCTTCTTGCTGGAAAGTCTCTTATTCTACTTCCAACTCTTGTTCTTCCGTCTCATCAAGTCTTGCTTGAAGTATTGTTCCTTCACGAGTAGTTATCCCGCACCTTGGATAGTTCCAATTCTTGGGAGCCAGGGATTAGTACCTGAAAAACGATTCTCGAAAACAAGTGAGAACAAGAGACAAGAAACAAAAAGCAAAGATATAAGAAAAAACAAAAATAAGAAACTAAAAACTTAATAACTAGCCGTATGCCTCCCCGTCAACGACGCCAAAATTTGATCGCTGTCGTATGCGTCAAAAATAATTTCACTTTCCTAAAGTATATGATAAGAAAGAGTTCGTTTCCACAAAGAGGAAATTGTAGTTATTATGTATTTAATTTCCTAAGTAACCGATTGGGGGGATTTCTGATTTTTATGTGAGCAATAAGTAAATCAAAAGCAAAGTAAATTGGAGAAATAATCAATAGAGAAAGATATTGGTCAAAGAATTTTCATCTTCAATCTTAAACATGTGCTTGCATATATGATTAGAATTACAATTTAATCTCTTTATCATGAAAATCCTAGAGTATCAAGAGAGCAAGATAATCTATTAATTTCCTAAGTTCATCAACACACACATTAGAGCTGCGTATGTGAATTCTACCTAAAGAACAACCTAACGCCTTGCGCTAATTAAGTTCAATTCCTATGAGCATTAAGTTTCAGAAATAGGCTAATCAATGCAATTGTCATACATTGCGCATAACAATTCGGACAATGGTCAAACTCTACATATGATTAGGAGAGTGTATCACTACAAACCGTAAACATATCATGCTACTTGTATTCAGGGCTATCGCTCGATGAAAAACCCTAAAATAGCTATGGACAAGGGTGCAAGTTCAATTAATTGGCCACTTAACTAAGAAAGCATCTAATCCTATCACAATACATCAATCATGTGATCATAAAAATAGTAGAGATTTGAACGATAACCAAGAGAGAAAACTAATGCATTAATCAAGCACAAGTTATAGATATAGGACTACATCCTTAACCAATAATATTAAATTAGCTACTCATAGCTATGGAGTTCATCATAAAAATATTAATTGAATACAAGAAGATGAACAAAGCAAATCCTAGTAGCGTAAACAAAAGCGGCTCTCTCCTTAGCTCCAAGAATAAAACGTGATCTCTAAAAATTATAGAAGTCTTCCTTTTATATTCCTTTGCTTTCCGAAATTAGGTCAAGTCTCCAAAGTCCAATACAAAGATGTCCACCAAGCCTATATGTGAGAAAAACCCATGTGAAAATATGACCCAAACGTGTTCGCCGGAAAACCGGTATCGCCGGTCGGAAGTTGGCCGGGAAAATATCTCAGGTGACCGGCAAAGTCCACCCGGTCACCGGTCAACGATTAAACTCGGTCAGGTCAACTGAGTTAACTCCGAGTCGGTCAAGTGATGTCATCAGGTAGGTCAGAGTCTTGGGTCAGAAACGAGTTAGATCTGTCTGGATTATTGGGATGATTGGCCTTGGCCTAGGCTTGTTGTTGCATAATGATGGTGCTTTATCTTGCGATTCTATAGTGCATAACTTCTCAGCTACAACTCCCCTGTTATAGCTTCATCCACCCATTCTCTGCATATTTCCATCTAAAGTTCAAACACCAGTCGCAACCATTGGAACACCAACTCTACAACACCACCATTCTAAACCATTTGCACCATTAGCTGCAGCTGAGCTTAAATCCAATTCATTCCACTGCACCACCATCTCGTAGTAGCTCATCTGCTTGGTACTGCAATACCAACTTCAGCTCATTGCAGTGCCAAACCGTCTTTTATCTATCATCCTGTCAGACTCCATTTCTTGCTTCTTCACCCGAGTCTTCACCTTCTCATGTTCACCTTCAATTTGAACGGCAACAACAATTCTTCCTTGACAATCTCACAAACAACCACAACACCATCACTTTCTCTAGCTTGACTCAATTGTTGCGCTCAAATCATTCTTCTCCTTTTCGTAGCTCGCAACACAACTACAATTCAACTCCAAGCATAATTCTACGTAATGTTTTCCACCGCTCATCCATACCAACTTAATGGCATCAGTTCCTTCTCATTCTCGCCTTGATGAAACAAACAACACCCCAAGCTCAAATGCCAAAGAACCACCAACTTTGTAAACCTAACATTCATCTAAAGTAGCTTCATTACCACTATTTCTATCACTACTTGCTCTCCAGTGTTGACCAGCGATACTAAATCGAACTACACTTCTTCTCGCAACACGACCAATGCGCCCGCAACTTCATAACACACAATTAGAGCCATTCCTCCATAACCTGTAATTTTATCCCCTTAAACATACATCTAATCCATGATCACGTCAACACTCTTTGCTATTGCTCATCAAGCATAGAACCATCTCCACTTGCAATCAGAAATGAGTTATTCCCTACTTATGTTCATCCATCACAACTGTTCCTCCATCCCTGGCTTCAGTTGAGCCAGCAATTCCACTATAGTGACCCATAACTCTTTCCCTGCCATTTCAACTTCAAAATAATCTCCAATTCTTTTTACAAGACCCTTTATCTCAACATACCATTACCACCCGGAGAATCAGGTGCTCATCCTCATTCACCAAGATCATAATATGCATTATATCCATGACTTCCATCTCAAACCCTAGGTTTTTCCTTTTTATCAAAGACCCATGAACATAAACACCCACAAAATCTTCTCTTCCATTAACAACATCTCCATTCAAATCCGAGCACTTTCAATTTCAGCCCCAGATTCAAAACCCTAACTTCATTAACAACAACAATAACAGTGGCAGCTGTTTCAACTTCTAGTTCATCTCAATTTTTCAAAACCGATTTAAAACCCTAACTGCAGCTCAGTTCATCACCTCAAACCCTTGTAACATCCATGGCACATCTTCAACTAGAATCAAATGCAGATTCGACCAAAACCCAACTCTTATTCCTTCTTCTTATCTCTGAATTTCATCACATCTTCTCTGTCAATTGAATCCGAATCAAACCCTAGTCTGTAATTCTCAATTTGATCATCAATTCCTTCTTTCCTTGTTCTTGGCAGCATCAGAATCATTATAACTCTCATTGCTCATGATTTTTTCTCTCGATCTGATCTCTCTGTGGTAACATCATCAACTGCTGCTTATCTTCTAGCGTCTCTGAATTGTAGACGGAAATGATTGAGTGGAGAAAATACTTCTCTTGTTTTTAGGGCTTGGTAATGATGAAAATTGCCACAAGCACCCCACTTACGATAGGGGCCACCACAGTGATACTTGGCTTGTCAGTTTCGCGGAACTGACTGCCTATTCACTTCCTTGCTGCGCATATTCTTAGCCGACTCCAAGTATCACCCGCTTGTGAATCGATCTTTGTGCCCTTTACGCTCCAGATAGATGGTCTCTCATTCTTTTGCTCATAATGACTCCATTGTACGTAATAAACTCAAAATCAAACATAAGATACATAATTTACAAGAAAACTCGCAAAGAAAACATAAACAATAGGTAGATATTACGATGTTTTACAACACCTATCAGTTAGTGATCAAAACTATAAGTCTTGATTTCTAGCCTATGTAGCTAAAGGTCTCGGACTACGATAGAAAATGTAGTTGATCTCAAGAACTCCATGGCAATCATCATACAAGATGGTGTTTTACAACACCTAAGCTAGAGTCGATTCTCCTTTAACCTTTGGTTTTCTTCTTCTAAAAACAGGTTAACGACTTAAAGACTTCATTGGGATTGTGAAGCCAGACTGATACTACTTTTCTTGTAGTTGTGTGATCTGATCTTGCTACTTCTATCGTACGAGTACAATTGGAATAATTGCCTTGAGATTTATATCTTTGATAGGCAAGATAGAAAAGAAATCACAAACACTTCGTCTCATCGTTTGTGATTCCGCAATATCTTTTCGCTGCGTCGATTAAGATTATTGTGAGGTGATCAATAATACTAGGCTGTTCTTCGGGAATATAAGTCCGGGTTATTGCTTGGTTCCTGTTCACCTTTATTTATCAAAAGACGGAACAAAACTCATAGGTTTATTCGTGGGAGATGGATTTATCTATTCTGTAGACTTTTCTGTGTGATACATATTTGTTTATTAAAGTCTTCGACTTTGGGTCGTAGCAACTCTTAGTTGTGGGTGAGATCAGCTAAGGGAATCAAGCACGTAGCATCCTGCTGGGATCGGAGGCGTAGGAGCATAATCTGTACCTTGGATCAGTGTGAGATTGATTTGGGTTCAACTACGGTCCCACCCCAAAGTTAATTTGGAGTAGGCTAGAGTCTCAGAGCGGCTTAATACAATGTGTGTTCAATATGGACTAGGTCCCGGGTTTTCTGCATTTGCGGTTTCCTCGTTAACAAAATTACTCGTGTCTGTGTTATTTCTATTCCTCATTATATTTTTATATAATTGAAATATCACAAAGTTGTGCGTTGTTCAATCAATTAGAATATCCGACCTTTTGGGTTGTTGATTTAAATTGATTGACACTTGGATATTGGTCTTTGGTACCATCCAAGTTATCTCTCTTTGAGAAAGACTCGCAGATTTCTATTGCTTGAGTAAAGATCAAATCGAGAGCTTGAGATATAAACTCTTTGATATACTTTTTATCTAGATTGAGTCTGACTGTCTAGTTGATTTTCTAGAAAGTATATTGGAGTTTGTCCATACAGATTGCTAATCGAATTGTTGGGTGTGGTTGTTAGACCCCGGTTTTTCATAACCGGGGACTCCTAACCGTCGCTCGCTTGAAGGATGTTCAGTTCGACAACGTGCTGATTGATGTATTATCTGATTTCAACATCGTCACCATCAAGGCCCTGAAAGCTGCAAAGATCTCAAGGAAAGACGTTGTTCATTGCCCAACCACAATTAAAAATTCTGAAGGAGAGTCCAGAGACACTTATGGGTACACAAACCTTGAGATCAAGATAGGAGACGCTCTAACATGCGTGTCTATACCTGAGAGGATCTCCAACAAGCCATCCAATCCCGTAGACTATTTGCTGCCGTATCAAACACTCACAAATGTGACACAATGACCCGGAGAGAGCCCAACAACATACGTTAGAAGATTCCGAACTCAAGTAAGTCTCATCGAACAACCCTTTTTGCAACCATTCGCTCCTCCTTTTGATAAGTCTCGGGGACTCGCTCCAATCAATAACCTATCCGCCACTAGGAGGTGTGAATGGGATGCTGGTCTTTTTAAACGCTTTGTTAAAAGTTTAGAAGCTGTCTTGGTCAAAGACGGCAAGCCCAAGGATCAAGTAGCCGTACAAAGCCCAAACCCATTTCAAATTAGAGATTTGGTGATGAAGGCGACCACATTTCGAGTTGGGGATGTGACAGTGAAAGTGACCGCTCAGTCTAATTCACTTACAAAAGGGGAAGATAAGCCATATCTGGTGGCAGATATTATCTTAGGCGGTTACTGCAAGCTCATCAACGCTGACAATCTGGAAGGCGTGACGATTCACTCACGATGGCTCGAACCCTACAATGCCTAAAGACGTTGTGCTACTGTCTCCTCCAGCGTTCTCCATACCTAAAACGCTGTGCTACCCTTTTCCTCCAGCGTTCACTTTAGTATTTCTTCCAGCAATTTCCTCTTTCATGCAACACTTGTAATTTCTCCAAAATGATTGCACTGCTTGCATTCATAATTAGGGTTTCAATTTATCAATTAATCAAAGTATTATTTCCTTTTAGAAACCTCTTTACTCCCGAACCATGACACAAAGTCGTGAGAAAACCTAAAACCCTCATTACCCATCAAACCAGAAAGACAAAACCCTAAAAGAAACATCTCATATCTTTCGACAAATATCGAAGGAATATTCGTAGGAAGAAAAGAAGCGGGGAATTGTAATTATTAGGGCAAACGCTTCGAAGAGCAGTCTACTCCAACAATAAAGCAACTCCTCAATCGTCACGTGATTAGGAGGATTGCAACACAATTAGAATGCAGGCAGGTTCGTGACCAATCTTTGATTTCCATCATCGAATCCCCTTTGTTATTTTTTTAGGGTTATATGCGATCATCATAAGGGCAAGTGCGCGTTCACATGAGAACGCATTATCGAATGTCACATGGAGAGATTCTGTCGCAACCTTACTGGAGAAACACTACAACTAAGGTTCCCAAATATCAAAGAGAAAATTATTAGATTAAAACCAGGTTATGATGGGCTGTCGTAGGCTCAACAAATTAATAAGATATTTCCCACTAATTAACTGGTAATATAGCGGTAGTAAGAGATCGTTCCCACAGAGAGCTGTGTAATTGATATGTTATTTGAAATAGCAATATAAAATAAATAACAAAGGGGGTTTTGGTTGTAAGATAATTATAAAGACAATAATCAAGAAAAGAGATGATTAAGGAATCCTTCGCCGTTACCAAACGATAACTGGATTAATATACTTATCTATCGTTTGTAAGAACCATTCATCACCAACCGTAGAATAACATCTAGAGCAGTGTTATTCCCAAAGCTCCTTGTGTAACTTGATACCGAAGCGCTCGCATATCAAGTTCTATCCAACTGAACCACCAAGTAGTAGCGCACTCAAGGTGTAACCCAGCGGCAGATTTAAGTTATATGAACTTAGGTTGATCCTAGCAGTTAGACTGTTAGCGCAAGGTCCACTTACTAGTGTTGTCTTCACACACGATTGCTCTACAGAATCCCTCTGAGAGGTCTCACGTTCTCTACTTGTGTAAGGATTATTCAACAATTACACGGATATCCTAACCCTTTACTAGCAATAGAATGATCAAAAGATTAATCTAGCGTGCACTCCAAACAATCTAATAAATAAATCATAAACCCTAGATATGGTGAAAACAAACGATGATGATAAAAACTCTCAATAGATTTGTATTATTAATAAATCTTCAAGCTTGGAACATTGAATTCATCCTTAATCAACAAAGGATTCAGCTACTCATATTACAAAGAAGATGAATAATGGTGGTTTCCCCCTAAAGGGGTAAACCCTAGGTTTTTGATGTAGAGCTTGTGATAAGAGATTCGATTCATCATTTTACATAACTCTTTATGGGTGAAAACTATTTCTGCCGGTTTTGGTAATTTGGGGTATGTGGATGAGAAATGAGTCTAAACCTTAAACAAATGCACTACACGGGAGTGCTTGTAGATTTGAGAGATCAATCTGTGCAAATCCGGCCTAAACCAAGAAATGGCCATTCCATACTTGTTTCGGTCACAAAGTGAAGGAGATGGGGTTGATCTTAGGGAGGGAAGCGAAGAAGGTGTTGAGATTGTGAAGGTGTTGGCTATGTATGACTTGTATTAGAAAGTCTGAATCGGCTTGCGGATGTAAGCTATCGGCCTGGTGTTTGAATACGATGGTATCAACACTTACCTCTGTTGTCTGGACTTGTTCTGTTTTTGGAAATAGGGAGGAGAACCTATTTATACAAGTCATTTGAGCCTTATTCACGTCTCTCGTGGGAAGTGGAGGAAGTGGAGTTATGTGTTGGTGTTACATGACCAGTCTTGCCCACTTCTCCTGTCATCTCTAACCGTCCATGACTTCCTGACATGTTCTTGTGATGGCGCGTTGCACGCTGCACGCTGTAAACCGCCAGACCAATACCCCAGTATGTATCCCCGCCTTGTGACATGATTGATGTCTCGAGTGTGTGGATCGTGGGACCTGAGAAAGTAGCATGTAATGCTAGACTAAATAACTAAATTATTTAGGAAGTCGATACTTGTGAAGTATCGTGTGTATTCTATGCAGGTACTGCATCGAGTATATTCAGCATGTATGAAGAATTGCTGTTTTTAAGGTTTAACGGAGTAAGTCACGAATTTAAGCGTCTTAAAATAGCATCATGTCCAACCATCTTCGAGTGATTGTTTGGAGGCTATACAGGTAAGCCCTGACTTGACCGATCACTCCATGTGGAAGAGTGGTGGACGGTGATCGTGGTGATGCCTTACTGGTCTCTTAACTCCTAACCAGGGCTGCTTGACCAAGCTGGTAGAGTTGGATGGACGAGATGATCTGTGACGCTCATCTGCGACTATTGATGAAGTTTTAGGGTTTTGAAGAGGTGCGCAAGCATCACTCTTCAGCTTGGTCGAAACCAAGCATGGGAGGTATTATAGAAAGAACCGACCGGGCATGCGTGTAGACGGCATGCCGGTGTACACGTCCGTACCTCACTGTCCCATGAAAGTGCGATCTAGGCCACTCAATTTGACCGGAAAATAGGAGCGGTTGAGATCGATTTGCAACAGAAATCCCATGCTGCAAAGGAGTTGGAAAACGCGCACCATGCCTACTTCGGGCACGCGTTTCGAGACATCCGGCCATGGTTGGCCTTGGTCGATCGGTCATGTGTGCAGGTGGGCCCACAATGATCATGTTGACATGCTCATGACCTTTAAGTCTACATCTACACCATCCGTCCAAGCTTGCGAAGATGGATGCTCGTGATCGATTAGCGGCACATGTAACATGCCGCAAACCCTAATTAGGGTTTTGGAACGGTCGTGTGTACACAACTTCAACCTAACGGTTTGGAAAGCTATGATCCTCCTTTGTGAGGCCGACCATGTGGGGCCCACATTGGGTCGGTGGTGAACATGATGATACCTGACTAACGGTCCTAGGCCTGATCTAAGCCATCCAAGCATGCTGGTGAAGTTTGATGGTCGTGATCAATTTGAGACCTTAATGGAATTTCCTGCGACCCTTTAAGCATTACGCTGGCCATACTTTGGGCAAACACACGTTGCTATATGGCTAGGTCAAGAGATGGTCGACCGGGCAGGTAGATAGGGGGCCCGCCGGTGTGCAGGATAAGCTTGTCCGACCGGTCATGGGATAATCCACGCCGTCCAATCATGCCGGTGAAGTTGGACAGCCGTGGCTGGTTTTGAGACTGCCATTGGCGGTCTTGTGCGCACAAGCTTTTCCAAGCTGCTCCACACCGGTCCAACCATCCTACTTTAGGCTGGTGTTCAGTGGTTATTTGGGAGGCATGGTATGTATTCGACCGACCAGTGGCATAAACGCCTGGCCGGGTGGTCATTGCTGTGGTTGCCTCGCTCTCCGGCTAGGGTTCGTCCAAGCTGGTTAAATCGTGCGGCCAACTTGCGTGGTCATGATTGTTTCTGAGACTGATATGGACAGTCCAGGTTCAAAATATGCTCAATCGGGCTAGTATAACACACCGAGAGTTGTAGCCTGTAAGAGTATTTCGTACATGTTTCATTATTAATGCTTGGAGGTTCGTGTTGCTCGCCGAGAACAACACTCGGTCGTCATGCCGCACCTGCAATAAGTACGAAATACGAGGCTGGTCATGCATTGATTAATAATCTTTGTAGATTCACAGGGTATATGGGATTGTTGTCACATGCTCCAACCTGGATGAATTTTGTGTATTTAATTCACATAATACTGGGATTGTTGTCACATGCTCCATTCTAGGTGAATTAGTGAAGTGAAGAAGTATTCATCACTCATTAATGGCTTTATCTTTTGGAAGATGTTAGCGCATAATTTTGGCTTTTAAAATTTTAGCCTTACATGAAAATTCACCATCAACATTAAGTCCCCTGCCTAGCACGTAATGGTTACACCATTGTGGGGTAGGCATGAGATGGTGACAGTTAAAGACAAAGCTTATAAGACAAAGTTAGATGTTAACAGGAGAGATAGGTCATCCTGTCCTTGGAGCATGTCACGTTCAAGAGGCGTCCAGGCGAGTGTTCCCCAGCATGATGCTCGGTCTTGCACGCTTCGATGGATCTGCTACGCCTGTTTCGTTCGTGGGGTTACTGCACCTGCTGATCGAACGTGGGCTTGATGTGCCTGTTTTTGGTTAATCGTGGGTGCATTGCGTCGCTTGATCGAACGTGGGACCCGATGTAAGCATGCTTGATTCAAACATGGGCAGATGTGCATGCTTCGATCAAACGCGGGACCATCGTGTACATGTTTCAAACGTCGGCCATGTTTTGTGCCTACTTTTACCGTACGGTTGATGTACTTGCTCGAGTGTCATCTTGCTACTTCGACCAAACACCGACCCAGCTAGCTTGACTAAACACCGGACTTGATGCTTTGACCAAACACCGGCCTTGCTGTTTGCTTTGATCGAACGTGGGACCCGATGTGAGCAAGCTTGTTTTTATAAAAAATGAACCTTGTGTGCTCAAATGTAAATGTGGGTCCTGTAGAAAGCACTGAAGCAGTTTCTGGAGCAGGCACGGGAGAGCATTGAAGTGTTGGAGCTGAAACGACTTCTTATGGAAAGAGAGCTTTGATTGGGGATGGCTGTGTGTCTGCTTAGACCAATCTGGGGCTGGGATCAAGTGGGACCCACCGCGTGCCTGACTGAACGTCGACCTTGTGTTTCGACTGAAAAACGGCCCTGCTGCGTGCGCCTGTTTTATTCGAATACCAGCCTTGTGACTTTGATCAATACCAGACTTGAAACTTGAGCAATACAAGACTTGTGACTTGATCAATATCGGACTTGAAACTTGAGCAATACCGGGCTTGTGACTTGAGCAATACCGGACTTGTGACTTGATCAATACCGGACTTGAAACTTGAGCAATACCGGACTTGTGACTTGATAAATACCGGACTTGTGACTTGATCAACACCGGACTTGAAACTTGAGCAATACCGGACTTAAAACTTGAGCAATACCGGACTTGTGACTTGATCAATACCGGACTTGTGACTTGATCAACACCGGACTTGAAACTTGAGCAATACCGGACTTGTGACTTGATCAATACCGGACTTGTGACTTGATCAACACCGGACTTGTAACTTGATCAACCCAGACTTGAGACTTGAGCAATACCGCACTTGTGACTTGATCAACACCGGACTTGTGACTTGATCAACACCGGACTTGAGACTTGAGCAATACCGGTGTTTGGACCCAATACCAGCCTTGTGTACTCCAACGTGAATGTGCGTTATGTTGTGTGTGACTACACATCTCACGCGTTTTTATACAAGTACCGACTCATGTATTTTATTGTAGAATGAAGAAAAGAACTCCTGTTGATATGTCTTCTGGGGATAATGCTGGTGCCAAGTCAGGATGTGTTGACAGCTTCAAAGATATGACGAACATTGATGATGAGTTGTCCACGCGCCCTTTCAACTATATGAAAATATCCGTTCCACAAGATAACCCCTCTCCTATCGACTTCAAGGTTTTTCATGCTCCGCTGGGCCCTGATGAAGGATGGATGAGACGTATGTTGAGCAATGAGTACATCAAAGATAACTTGACCAGAGCGCAGATTATTGATGCAGCTTGAGTGTTGAAACGGCTCGAGAGGATGTTAAAGTGGTTTTTGGTACGAACGTTGAGGTGGATCCTGGAGAGAGTGTTGAAGAAGGATTCTGAAGCGAACGTGGGTCCCGGAGAGAGCGTTGAGGCGGCTCTTGAATAGACCATTGAAGCAGCTTCTGCTAGAGGGAGCGTTGAAGTGTTTCCCTCTTCAATTCGATTTACCCTTGCGAATTCCATGCTTCTTGACTGACCATCTCTCTCATGTTGAAGAATTCCTTGACTGACGGTGAAGGAACTTCATGCTGAGCCTCAGTCCCCAAGCGTGGTTTACATGGTTTGTTGGGCAGTGGTTGTTGTCGAGCTAGATATGGATTATCTTGGACATTGTTTCATCGTTGTGGGAGTCGTGCATGTGGTACCGGAGTTGGAGTTGACGGACGCGCAGATGTTGTATCTCGGTGGTTTTCCTCTTGTCGCTTCGGGAACCGCTACGTATGTCAAGGTTGTATCGCTTTGTTGGTGAGATATATGCCCCTACAAACATTATGAGGCTCTTCATTACCGGCAGGCCTGGTTCTTTCTATCAGGGCATATGTTGTTGTAGATGAGTGTTCAACCGCTCAAGAGGATGACCAAAAGCGCGGATTCTCCAACATAGCATGATAGACATGTACTCACTGCTCCGATAAAGTGACTTCGCCTGATCTTGTTCGACCACCATGCCTGATAGAGTAACTCGCCCGGATCTTGATCGATATGACGCGTGGACATCGTTATCTTCTTGAGGCTGCTCCCTGAGGTATCGGCTCCAGTGGAAGATTGCCGTGATAGAAGCGTTGATACGTTGCACCGGCATTTTTAAACCAAATGGCAAGATGGTATAATAAAAATTTCCGAGAGGAGTTCGAAAAGTTATCTTACTTGCATCATGCTCGTACATCCTTATCTGGTTGTAGCGCTACATCCATCCATGGAGGAGAACATGCCGTGTCCGCTGGTTGCATCTACTAACATGTCGACGTTAGGTAGAGGGAGGATCGTTTTTGGAGCAAAGACCTGCTCAAGCCTCCAAGTCTATGCGGACTCCGATCTATCCATTTTCCTCGTGTTTGAACTACAACTGTTTAACCGACTTGGATACTGGTATGACATGTATATGATGGGTGACCAATTTTCATCTAAATCGAGCATTTCTTTATATCCCCAAGCGAATATGTCCTGGTACTCTTTGAGAAGTTCCACAAGCTTCTTGCGTTTATCCGTACACAAGGTTGGTGATGGAGATAGGCCTAGGAGATTCCTCAACGATTTCAATCTCATCGATTGTGGAGTTGGTGCCATCTTGCAGGCTGTTGTGGAGCATCTAGCACTTGTTCTTGTGGTTCGTTGCTGTTGTAGCATTCCATTGGGTGGAGAGACTGGGTAACAGTCTCCCCTGCTAATTGATAATGGCAGTGTTGGTATACTTTTTTCCCATTCTGGTCACGACTCGTCACAAAAGTTCGTTCCATCTTCGTGTGAACGTTGGTCGTGGCTTCACAGGATGGAGAAGAATGTTTCGTCAGCAAAGATGCATCGTGGGTTTTAGCCCTCAATGATGCAAGCCGTCTTCTTCCTGAATTGACACCCACGTGGGGAGTGGGACGAACGAACTTATCTCGATTCTTTCCTTGGAGCTTCTCCCGTATGTCTTTGGTTTGGTTTCCTCGAAGTCCTTCATTGTGGTAGGCTTCCGTACGACCTTTCCCCGGGAGAACCTTGGATGTCCTAAGAGTCTTGAGAGTAATCACATTCGAAGACGCTCTTGTGTAGATAAGGTCCGTCTTGAACTCGAATCCTTGATGCATGCGGTGACATGTAGGGACACTGGTTGTGACCTTCCTCCGGTTGATTGCAGCAAAACGTCTCCGCGCGCTGATTCTTCGAGAGGTGTGAAAGTTCGCATAAACTTTTCACTAGAGAAACCGCTTCCCGATCCACCGGCCTCTGGTTCATAGTGAAACTATTGACTTGATATAGATCGTTGTGAGGATCAGTCTCCAGTATAGGAGTCTCCATGACAGGACCGCTCATATCTGATGTCGCTTTTGATCGGGTCCATGGAGGTCCGCGCCACTGAAGTACCTTCTCCGGTGCGTTGAATGCGTTCCTTTTTTGCTCCGGGGGGCTGTCGCGGATCTTGTGGAAATCGATCAGTTAATGTCTTAAATAAAAGTGAGTACCTCTTTCTGAGTTGCGGCCATATCCGTTTGAGTCTTAGCAAGAATTTCCTGTTTCTACATCAAGTCCGCAATGGTAATGGACGGTGGTCCACCTCTCGTTCCTCCGGCTCCTCGTCCTGATGAAGGAGTGAAAGTTATTGCTCGGTGACCACTGGAGGCGTTATACTTGAGGAGATGACGGGATTTGCTTGTCGCTCGGCTCTAGTGATGGGAGGCGTTACGCCTACTTGGAATGTCTCTGCTCCGCTAGTGTTGGGGATAGAAGTGACGGCTCCTCGAGATGTATTGACCACGGTAGCTCTACTGACAGGTACATCGACACCGGAGTGTTATCCGCACTAGCTCTATCGAAATTGATTGCGATCCTGACCGAGTTCCACCATCTCGAAATGAATCATTGATTGAATTGGTTCTAAGATCTACCCTTTTTGAAACTGATGAAATTGAATCGGATTTCGAAGAAATTGACTTTACAACCGAGAGATTAACCTCCCACTGTGGTCGCCAATTGTTTATGGGTGAAAACTATTCTATGGGATTTGTTAATTTGGGGTGTGTGGATGAGGAATGAATTTAAACCTTAAACAAATGCCTTTGCTGCGATGAGTGCTTGTAGATTCTAAATCAATCATGCAAGTGATAGGTGTAGAATACACCTAATTTACTATCTAGTAGTTTATGCTTTCTTTGCTATTTTTCTTGTAAATTATGTATTTTACGCTTGTTTTGAGTTTTGTAGCTACTTTGGAGTCGCACGGAGAAAAGAAGAAGAAATCACTCAATTTGAGCCAAAAGGGCAAAGAGGTCATTTCACAAGCGATTGATATATGGAGCCCAGTTGAGGTTAAGGGGCAACCCAATTTGAGGAGTGTTAAACACAGATCAGCCAAGGTTAAGGGCCACTCTTTATTAGAGGATTACTAAAGAAAGGACAGTTCTGGATAAAGGGGTCGCTGGCCGGGTAGCCCTTATCCGAAAAACGAGTGCTTGATATCACCGGTAATGGATGGGTTATGTCCATGGATGTTGAAACCCATAGACCCACACCCGTACCCGGATCCGGCCCATTTAATTTAAACCTAAAATCGATTTCTCTCATTTGAGTTGTTCTTCATTTTCACCTGAAAGCAACTATGGCTGCTGAGAGAGATTGAGAGACCAAACACAGAGAGAGGCTGCTTCTTCCATGGCAGAAATCGAGAAACCAAAAGTAAATGCGTCTCTGCTGCTGCTACTAAAATCGAAGGTTGATACGTGAAGAGGGAATAGATCGAAATTGCTCGATCGGCTGTGATGAAGCTCAGAGATTGAGATTAATGGCAAGAGAGATTAAGAAATCGACGATGAGGCTCGATCTGTGGAAGATACAGATGGTGGTGGTAGCTGTAATTGAGCAAGGGATTGAGTGGAAGAAGGAGTACACAGGGGATTGAATCGATTAGGGTCAGTTGGTGTTACGGGTATGGTATTGAAGCTCAGAAAAGATCAGGAAGAAAATGGATTCGGTTCGATCTGTGAAGATGGCTCTAGTGGTTTCTGCTGCTGCTATTTGAGAAAGAAAGTGGGTTTTCATTCAGGGAAGAAATCGGCAAAAAACTGATCTTTGCAAAGTTAGGGTCTCATTGAAATTGATGAACCAAGGAAGGTTGGGTTTGTTTTGGAATGTTGATGTTGAAATTCAAGAGTTGGAATGGTTACAGGGCTGCTGCTGATTCACTGATGCAGAAAGAAGAAGCTGTCTAAAGCTCTGTACAGGAATGATTGCCTAGATGTATGTTAGGAGATTGTTACAGGGAATGAAGCTAAATCGGCCTGAAAAATGGCCTGAGATATGCCCAGAAAACAAACGGAACTCGTCGGATTTCATACCCGATCGAGTTAACTCGGGCATCGGTCGATGAGCCGATTCAACTCAATCGAGTCGACTAATCAGTAGGAGTTAGAAGGCGACTCGGTGTCGACTCCTCTCGATTTGACCTTTGACTGACGACGACCGTTAAGTTTGACTAGTTTGACCGTTAGTCCTAACGGAGGACCGGACGGAATATTCCGTCGAATATTCTCTCGACGACGACAAAATTTTTAGGCGGCCGGCGGCGACGTTTTCCGGCCAAATTCCGGCCACAATCCCAGTTTTCCGGCGAGCAAAATTCCAGAATTTTTTATGGACCTCTCTCATGGGTGTGAAGACTTGGGCTAGGAATTGGATGGAGAATTGGACTCAAATTTGGAAAGAGAAGGTGGAAGAGTTGAGAAAAGCTTGGATTTGGAAATTGAATTGCAAAAGAATAAGGATTCTATTCCTTGGAAGAATTGGAGAATTTTGAAGCCTATAAATAGAGAAGTTTTCTACAACTTCTACACACCTCTCTACACACACATCACTTGTGTTTTTGCTTGCTTTTCTAAGATTTTTCTTTTTAATTACTTGTGTGAATTTGAAAATTCTTCTTTTAATAATTATTATTTGTGTGAATTTCAAAAACATGAGTAGCTAAATTTCTTATTGATTGAGGATGAATTCCTAGTTCTTAACATGATTTGAGTTTTTGTTTTCAATTCTATCTTGAGATTTTTCACATGATTATCGATTGTTTTTACTAATAGGAGTGATCTTAAAGACATTCATGATTGATTGATAGATTGTTTGGAGTGCACGCTAAATTGATTTGTTAATTGATCTATATCTAGTATAAGTTAGGGAATACGTAATCGTTCTCGACACTTTACACAAGTAGAAAACACGAGACCTTGCGGAGGGATTCCGTGGAGCAATTGTGTGTAGAAACAACGCTAGAAAGTGAACCAAGCGAACCGAGTTTAACTACTAGTACTAAACCTAAATTCATAAATCTTAATGCATTACGGGAATTACATCTTGTAAGCGGACCTCAAGGTGGTTCTTTTGAATAGAATCGATAACTAAGCGGACTGTTACTCGGTGAAATTAGGGATTTTGGGGCTAGCTAAGCGGACCTGCTATCCTACGGTTGGTGATAATCGTGACTAATAACAAGTAGAAAAGAACATAACTTTAATCATTGTTTCGTAACGAAGAAGGATTCCTTGATCTTGTCTCTCTTATTGCTTTCATCTTTCAACTTTCGATTTTAATTGCTTTGTTTATTTTTATTTTGCTTTTTACACCCCCTTTCGTGACAACTTTTACAACTAAGATCTCTTGCTCCTCGTGGGAACGAACTTGACTTCCATTATATTATTTTTAATTGAGTGGAAATATTGAATTAATTTGATTGCACCTACGACACGCATCAAATTTTGGCGCCGCATTCTTGGGGAGCAACGGGCGATTTTTAGTTGTTTTTATTTTTCTTTTTGCTTTATTCTTGCTTTGTTAGATTCTTTACCGTATCTAACTTAGTTTGTGAGAATCTTGTTTCAGGTGTTATACCTTTGGTGAATGCTAAAGGGGGTAGACCGAGTCCAATACGTCTTCGATCCGGCACTCAACTAAAGGATTTCATTCGTGCGATTAACACTCCACTTTCTCCTTCTTCATCAAGTGATTCGGACAAAGAGGAAGAAACAATGGCTGATCGTACACTAAAGGACCTAGCTTCTCACAAGCTTGATACACAACAATGGTGTATCCAAACTAACTCAACCTTCGAAATCAAGCCGGGTTGATTAGAGAGTTACCAAAGTTCCATGGCATGGTGAATGAGGACCCAAATAAACATCTTATGGACTTCTATGCCATAGTTATGGCTATGCTTCCACCGGAGACTAATGCGGATGGAGCATTGTTGAAAGCTTTCCCGTTTTCTTTGGCGGGTAATGCTAAGGAATGGTTATATTATTTGCCTTCCTAAGTATCACAACATGGAATGGGATGAAGAAACTTTTCCTCGAGAGATATTTTCCCGCATCCAAAGCTACTCAAATTCGCAAGGAGATTTGTGGATTAAAACAACAAGTGGGAGAATCATTGTATGAATGTTGGGAGCGATACAAGAGGTTGGTGGCAAGTTGTCCACACCATCAATTTAGTGACGTTATGATACTCCAATACTTCTATGAAGCTCTCCACTCAAGTGATAGGTCTCTTCTTGACGGCTGCGGGTGGTGGTGCACTAATGAACAAGACTTTGACCGAAGCTAGAGAGTTGATTGAAAGTATGGCGGCAAACTCGCAACAATTCTACACAAGGGATGAACCAATGGTTAGGCGAGTGCATGAAGTTAGTGATTCTTCATCACATCTTGATCAAAGGATGAGTAACATGGAGACAATGATTCAAAGGATGGCCGCGGTAATTATTCCGGATGGTGAGACCGAACAAGTGAATGCTTTATATCCAAATCAAAGGCCAAGGTACGATCCATACTCCAAAACCTATAATCCCGGGTGGAGGGATCATCCTAATTTTAGTTATGCAAACAAGCAAGCGGCGGTTTCTAATCCATATGAGCAACAAGGTGGTTTTCAACAATCACGTTTCCAACCTCAACAACAAGGTGGTTATCAACAATTCCAACAAGTCAAGGAACGTGATTCTTTGAATGATGACAAGCTCAATGTTAATGCAAGGTTTGCAAGGTCTTACTTCTATGTTCCAACAAAGTCAACAAAGCCAACAAAAGACCGATTCGGCCATCAAGGACTTACAAACTCAAATGGGACAATTGGCGACCGATGTGAATTTATTGAAATCTCAAGCATCCACAAAACTTCCTTCACAACCGTTTGTGAATCCAAGAGAGAATGTTAATGCGGTTACTTTAAGAAGTGGAAGACAAGTGGAGGGTCCAAGTCATCATGAGGAAGTTAGTGAAGAGGTAGTCAATGACAAGGAGGAAACCGCACCAAAGGAGAATTCCACACCAAACGACCAATCCAAGGAACCGGTTTCTACTTTCACTACTCCACCTCCTTTTCCTAGTCGTTTTGCTAAATCCAAGAAAGAAGCTCAAGACAAGGCACTTATGGATATCTTTAAGAAGATTGAAATCAACATCCCATTCATTGAGGCCATTAAGACAATTCCAAGGTATGCCAAGTTCATGAAGGAATTATGCATCAAGAAGGATAGGTTGCTTGATAATGAAATTACTAAAGTTGGCGAGAGTGCGTCGGCTATGCTATTGAAGAAGATGCCTACAAAGTGCACGGATCCCGGTGGTTTCACGGTGCCAATTACTATTGGTAAACAAAGGTTTGAACATGCTTTACTTGATTTGGGAGCTTCCATTAGTGTGATGTCGGCCGAAATATATGACTCCTTGAATCTTGGACCTTTGAAAGAGACAAGAGTTATTATCCAATTGGCAAACAAGTCTAACATATATCCTAAGGGGCTTGTAGAAGACGTGCTAGTGCAAGTAAATGAGCTTATTTTTCCGGTGGACTTCTTTGTGGTGGATATGGACAACAATGAGAACCGATCATCTACTTCTTTACTTCTTGGGAGGCCATTCATGAAAACCGCAAAGACGAAGATTGATGTTGATAAGGGTACACTCACTATGGAATTCGACAAGGAGATAATACACTTTAACATATTTGAAGCCATGCGCTACCCAAGTGATGTGCATTCCGTTTACTCCATTGATGTGGTTGATTCATTAGCGCAACAAATGGTGGAATTGAACCAAGAGGATGAACTTGATGTGGTGTTGCAAAAGAGCATTGAATTGGACGTCCATGGCTTGTCTAATTTGGATGTTGAAATCTCCAAGGAATTGGTGGAGATGTGTGGTGCTTTGGCGACATTGCAAGAAGCTAAAAAGGGTGATGTTTCATATATTTCTTTACCCGTGAATGATGAAATACTTGTACCATCTATTGTGAAGGCGCCCAAACTAGAATTGAAGCCACTTCCGGACCATTTGAAGTATGCTTTCTTGGGAGATGGAGATGAGCTTCCGGTGATTATTTCTAAGAACCTCACACCGGTACAAGAAGACCGTTTGCTTAGAGTCTTGAAAGAGCACAAAACGGCTATTGGGTGGACAATTGCGGACATCAAAGGCATTAGTCCATCCATGTGCATGCATAGGATTCTAATGGAAGAGAACGTGAAGCCGGTATGTGATGCTCAACGTCGGCTAAATCCTCCCATGATGGAGGTTGTGAAAAAAGAGATACTCAAATTGCTAAGTGTGGGGGTAATCTACCCAATTTCCGATAGCAAGTGGGTAAGTCCGGTTCAAGTGGTACCAAAGAAATCCGGAGTCACGGTTGTTCGAAATCAAGACGATGAACTTGTTCCTACAAGAGTTCAAACCGGTTGGAGAGTGTGCATTGACTATAGAAAGCTTAATTCCGCAACCCGCAAGGATCACTTTCCTTTACCTTTCATTGATCAAATGTTGGAGCGGTTAGCGGGGGCATTCTTATTATTGCTTTTTGGATGGTTATTCGGGATACAATCAAATTGTTATTGCACCGGAGGACCAAGAGAAAACCACTTTCACTTGTCCATTTGGAACGTTTGCATATAGACGGATGCCGTTTGGCCTTTGCAATGCGCCGGCTACTTTTCAAAGATGCATGGTGAGTATATTCTCGGATTATGTGGAGCGCATCATCGAGGTATTTATGGATGACTTTAGTGTTTATGGCAATTCTTTTGATGGTTGTTTAAATAACCTTGAACTAATTCTTAAACGATGCATAGACACAAACCTTGTCCTTAATTGGGAGAAATGTCACTTTATGGTAAACCACGGCATAGTACTTGGTCACATTGTGTCCTCTCGAGGGCTCGAAGTGGACAAGTCAAAGATAGATTTAATAAGAAACTTACAATATCCCACTTCGGTGAGGGAAATCCGTTCTTTTCTTGGTCATGCGAGGTTTCTATAGGCGGTTTATCAAGGATTTCTCCAAAATCTCCATGCCGATGTGCAAGTTATTACAAAAGGAGGTACCTTTCGACTTCAACAAGGAATGCGAGGATGCTTTTGACAAATTAAAGGAGATGTTGACAAGTGCGCCGATTATCAAATCACCGGATTGGAATCTTCCATTTGAATTAATGTGTGATGCTAGTGATTATGCGGTTGGAGCCGTTTTGGGTCAAAGGGTGGACAAGTTGTCCCATGTTATCTATTATGCATCTAGGACCCTTAATGATGCACAAATCAATTATTCTACCACGGAAAAGGAGTTATTGGCTATAGTTTTTGCGTTGGAAAAATTTCGATCATACTTGGTGGGTACAAAGGTTATTGTGTATTCCGATCATGCCGCACTAAGACACTTGATAAAGAAGAAAGAAGCTAAGCCAAGATTAATTCGGTGGATCCTATTGTTACAAGAGTTCGACATAGAAATTCGTGATAAGAGGGGTGTGGAGAATACCGTTGCGGATCATCTTAGTAGACTTGTGATGTCTCAAGAGGAACTTCCATTACATGACCGCTTTCCGGACGAACAACTTTTCTCCATGGACGAATCAACACCTTGGTATGCGGATATAGTGAATTACTTGGTGACAAGGAAAGTACCTAGTACAATGTCTAATTTCCAAAAGATGAAACTTAAGAAGGTAGCTAAGCAATATGTGTGGGATGAACCATACTTATGGAAATATGGCGTTGATCAAATAATGCGAAGGTGCGTGCCTAATTCCGAATTTCAATCCATTCTCTCCTTTTGCCACACTTTTGCATGTGGTGGCCACTTTGGTTCGAAACGTCTCGCTCTCAAAGTTCTCGAGAGTGGATTTTATTGGCCCACCTTGTTTGAAGATTCATATGTTTTTTGTAAATCGTGTGATAGATGTCAACGAACGGGCAATCTAGGTGCTCGAAATCAAATGCCACTCACACCAATTCTCGCCGTTGAGATTTTTGATGTGTGGGTATTGATTTTATGGGCCCTTTTGTCAATTCGAATGGGAATTTTTATATACTTCTTGCCGTTGATTATGTTTCGAAATGGGTGGAAGCTAGAGCCACCAAGACTAATGACTCTCAAGTTGTTTGTGATTTTGTAAGGGAAAATATTTTCAATAGGCATGGAACACCAAGAGTGGTGATAAGCGATGGAGGCTCACATTTCAAGAAGGCTTTCCACGCTCTCCTCAAGAAGTACAACATAACACACAAAATTGGTACGCCTTATCATCCACAAACTAGTGGACAAGCGGAAATTTCGAATCGTGAGATAAAGTCCATTCTTGAGAAAACGGTGAATACCACAAGGAAAGATTGGAGCTTTAAGCTCAATGATGCACTTTGGGCGTATAGAACGGCGTATAAGACACCGATTGGTATGTCTCCATATAGGTTGGTTTATGGTAAGGCTTGTCATCTTCCGGTTGAACTTGAACATAAGGCTTATTGGGCGATAAAGAAATTCAACATGGAGTATGATGAAGCGGGGAACAAAGGAAGTTACAACTACATGAGCTAGAGGAGATACGTAATGATGCTTACGAGAGTGCCGGATTTACAAGGAAAAGACTAAGCTTTTTCATGACAAGATGATTTCGCGGAAAAGTTTTGTTGTGGGGCAAAAAGTTCTTTTATTTAATACTCGTTTACGTTTATTTCGGGAAAGCTTAAGTCCCGTTGGGTGGGACCATTTGTTGTTACTAATGTTTATGCTCATGGTGCGGTTGATATTGTTAGCGAAAAAAACAGGACAACAATTGAAAGTCAATGGCCATAGGTTAAAGCCATATTATGAAAACTTTCCAACGGAGCATGTGGACGTAATTGGACTTCAAGATGTACTCCCTCTGGAGGAGTAATGTGCCGCAAGAGCTAAGTCGGGCCGTCGACTTTAAAACAAGCGCTTAATGGGAGGCAACCCATCGGTTTTGTATTTCTTATCTTTTTGCTTTTATTATTTCTTTTTCTTGTTTCTTATCATGTTAAAATTTCCCACCTTGACTTTACTAGGAGGATTCAATTACATTGAGGACAATGTAAGGTTTAAGTGTGGGGGAGTGGTTAAGCATGTTTTTAAAACAAAAATTACAAAAAAATTAAAAAATTTTGAAAAAAAAAAAAAAAAAAAGTTTTACATAAAAATTCCAACTTTTAAAGATTTTAGAGTCACTAGCATACTTCTAGGTATGTTTACATAGAGATTTTGACCGACATAATTGAACTTGGAAATGTTAGAGAACTACATTCGGATTTCTTGTTTGTTTGAGTGTTAAATAATGGATTTAATCATGCTTGATGCGAATTTGGTGCGGAGGAGAAGTGCGTTATTAGAGTTGCTGATCAATCATTAGTGGAGACTACCCGTATTCATATCATGAGAGGCACCGACCAGAAATTCTTCCATTTACTAAAGAGCTTCTTTTGAGTGTGTGTCACCGTACGTTAAATTAGGGTAGAATGGTGAGCTACCCAACCTCCCACCACTAGAAGCACTACTCTTTGATCTCTTGAGTGCTAATTTTGTCAATCATGAGGGTGACGTCCATGGATGAAAGCTTCCTTCTTGTAGTTCGATTTGCAGTTAGCACCATTCTCTCTCTCGACAACAACGGATCCATAGAAACACTCTCATCATCAACAAGGAGCGACATCAAAATCTACAAGGAAAGTTGGAAAAGTTTAAGGTTTACAAGCAACGGAACGAGAAAAAGAGCAAATTTCAAACTCAAGTAAAGCAACATACAAAAGAGCGGATTTTTACATATATGTTGAGGACTTACAATACAATGAGGTAATTTTATATTCAAGTATGAAGACTTATTCATGAAAGCGAAGAAAATTAAAAGGTGAGAATTTTTGAAAGTTTATGATTTCAAGACGATACAAGTTGTGAAGAATCAAGTGGTAAAATACTTCTTCCACGGCCATGGTTTATTTTTGTATTTAATTTCTCTTGTTTTCAAAAAAAAAAAAAAAAAAAAAAAATTGAAAAAAAAAAAAAAAAAAAAAAGAAAAAAAAAAAAAAAAAAAGAGAAAAACAAGAGAAATATTTGTTCTTATTTTTGTTAATAAGCCGTGGGAAAGGAAAATCTATAAGGAAGTTTCAAGCGACAAGGATTTTAAGGTAAAAAAGAGTTAAAAAAAAATTGTCAAGGATTTATGAAATTCAAGGGTTTATCATCAATAGTTGAAACCGAAGACGAAGACTAAGAAGATCAAGACGAGGAAGACGTTTCTATTGGATGCCGTGAGAGTGGTGTTATCATAATTAGCGATCGGATGTGAAGGTAAGTAAGTAATCTCATCCTCGATAAATATGGTTGATTTCCTTTCTTAGAGATCGTCAGAAAAATGGTTTTTCAAAATATTAAAAGATGTGGTTTTTTTTAAAAAAATTTCGGAAGTTATCCTTCCCACCATTCAACGTGTTGCAGGAATTCTCTTTTCATTCCTACCTGCACACATGTGAGAACCATAAAAAAAGCTGTCTTTTTGAGTGCAATTATCATAAAACCTTATTTGGTGAGGCAGAAGTCGAGGCGAAATGCTTATTGATCGTTTCTCAAACACGCAGTCTCTCATTATGGGATGGTTATTTCTCACTCAACATTTAAGAACGAGAATATGTTCTTTAGTATTTCTAACTTCTTATTACTAGCATGCAGAAACTCTTTGTCCTCATAACTCTTTGGATGCTTGTGACGCTTGAACGCTTTGAAGTTGTGAGTTTTTAGTTTGATTTGCTCGAGGACTAGCAAAGTCTAAGTGTGGGGGAATTTGATAGGTGTAGAATACACCTAATTTACTATCTAGTAGTTTATGCTTTCTTTGCTATTTTTCTTGTAAATTATGTATTTTACGCTTGTTTTGAGTTTTGTAGCTACTTTGGAGTCACACGGAGGAAAAGAAGAAGAAATCACTCAATTTGAGCCAAAAGGGCAAAGAGGTCATTTCACAAGCGATTGATATATGGAGCCCAGTTGAGGTTAAGGGGCAACCCAATTTGAGGAGTGTTAAACACAGATCAGCCAAGGTTAAGGGCCACTCTTTATTAGAGGATTACTAAAGAAAGGACAGGTTACGGATAAAGGGGTCGCTAAACCAGGGTAGCCCTTATCCGAAAACTTGAGTCTTGATATCACTGGTAATGGATGGGTTATGTCCATGGATGTTGAAACCCATAGACCCACACCCGTACCCGGATCCGGCCCATTTAATTTAAACCTAAAATCGATTTCTCTCATTTGAGTTGTTCTTCATTTTCACCTGAAAGCAACTATGGCTGCTGAGAGAGATTGAGAGACCAAACACAGAGAGAGGCTGCTTCTTCCATGGCGTAAAATCGAAAACCAAAAGTAAACAGCGTCTGCTTGCTACTAAAATCGAAGGTTGATACGTGAAGAGGGAATAGATCGAAATTGCTCGATCGGGCCGTGATGAAGCTCGAGAGATTGAGATTAATGGCAAGAGAGATTAAGAAATCGGCGATGAGGCTCGATCTCGTGGAAGATACGAGATGGTGGTGGTAGTTTGAATTGAGCAAGGGATTGAGTGGATGAAGGAGTACACAGGGGATTGAATCGATTAGGGTCAGTTGGTGTTACGGGTATGGTATTGAAGCTCAGAAAAGATCAGGGAGAAAATGGATTCGGTTCGATCTGTGAAGATGGCTCTAGTGGTTTCTGCTGCTGCTATTTGAGAAAGAAAGTGGGTTTTCATTCAGGGAAGAAATCGGCAAAACGATCTTTGCAAAGTTAGGGTCCAATAAATTGATGAACCAAGGAAGGTTGGGTTTGTTTTGGAATGTTGATGTTGAAATTCAAGAGTTGGAATGGTTACTGAGGCTGCTTCGATTCACCGATGCGAGAAAGAAGAAGGCTGTCAAAGCTCTCTGTACAAGAATGATTGCCTAGATGTATGTTAGGAGATTGTTACGAGTGGAATGAAGCTAAATCGGCTGAAAAATGGCCTCGAGATATGCCCGAGAAAACAAACGGAACTCGTCGGATTTCATACCCGACCGAAGTTAACTCGTGCCGGTCGATGAGCCGATTCAACTCAATCGAGTCGACTAATCGGCGAGTTAGAAGGCGACTCGGTGTCCGACTCCTCTCGACTTGACCATTGGTGACGACTAACCGTTAAGTTTGACCTTTGACCGTTAGTCCTAACGGAGGACCGGACGGAATATTCGTCGAATATTCTCTCGACGACGACAAAATTTTTAGGTGCGGCGGCGGTGACGTTTTCCAGGCCAAATTCCGCCACAATCCCGCTTTTCCGGCGAGCCAAAAATTCCAGAATTTTTTATGGACTTCTCTCATGGGTGTGAAGACTTGGGCTAGGAATTGGATGGAGAATTGGACTCAAATTTGGAAAGAGAAGGTGGAAGAGTTGAGAAAAGCTTGGATTTGGAAATTGAATTGCAAAAGAATAAGGATTCTATTCCTTGGAAGAATTGGAGAATTTTGAAGCCTATAAATAGAGAAGTTTTCTACAACTTCTACACACCTCTCTACACACACATCACTTGTGTTTTTGCTTGCTTTTCTAAGATTTTTCTTTTTAATTACTTGTGTGAATTTGAAAATTCTTCTTTTAATAATTATTATTTGTGTGAATTTCAAAAACATGAGTAGCTAAATTTCTTATTGATTGATGATGAATTCCTAGTTCTTAACATGATTTGAGTTTTTGTTTTCAATTCTATCTTGAGATTTTTCACATGATTATCGATTGTTTTTACTAATAGGAGTGATCTTAAAGAAATTCATGATTGATTGATAGATTGTTTGGAGTGCACGCTAAATTGATTTGTTAATTGATCTATATCTAGTATAAGTTAGGGGAATACGTAATCGTTCTCGACACTTTACACAAGTAGAAAACACGAGACCTTGCGAGGGATTCCGTGGAGCAATTGTGTGTAGAAACAACGCTAGAAAGTGGACCAAGCGAACCGAGTTTAACTACTAGTACTAAACCTAAATTCATAAATCTTAATGCATTCGGGAATTACATCTTGTAAGCGGACCTCAAGGTGGTTCTTTTGAATAGAATCGATAACTAAGCGGACTTTGTTACTCAGTGAAATTAGGGATTTTTTGGGGCTAGCTAAGCGGACCTGCTATCCTACGGTTGGTGATAATCTGTGACTAATAACAAGTAGAAAAGAACATAACTTTAATCATTGTTTCGTAACGAAGAAGGATTCCTTGATCTTCTCTCTCTTATTGCTTTCATCTTTCAACTTTTGATTTCAATTGCTTTGTTTATTTTTATTTTGCTTTTTACACCCCCCTTTCGTGACAACTTTTACAACTAAGATCTCTTGCTCCTCGTGGGAACGAACTTGACTTCCATTATATTATTTTTTAATTGAGTGGAAATATTAATTAATTTGTTGTGGTTACGACACGCATCAGCAAGTCCGGCCTAAACCAAGAAATGGCCGTTCCAGACTTGTTTCGGTCACAAAGTGAAGGAGATGGGGTTGATCTTAGGGGGGGGGGGGGGAAGCGAAGAAGGTGTTGAGATTGTGAAGGTGTTGGCTTGCTTATGACTTGTAACAGAAAGGTGAGCAAGCTTACGATTGACGCAAGCAGGCTCTGAGTGTTTTGTATTAACACTTGGTTTCTGTCTTGTCTGGACTTGTGTTGTTTCTCCTCTTTGGAAAATAGGGAGGAGAACCTATTTATACAAGTCATTTGAGCCTTATTCACGTCTCTCGTGGGAAGTGGAGAAAGTTGAGTGATGGAGTAGTGGAGTAATGTGTTAGTGTCACACGACCAAGCTTGCCCACTTCTCCTGTCATCTCTAACCGTCCATGACTTCCTGACACGTTCTTGTGATGGAGCGTTGCACGCTCACGCTGTAAACCGCCAGACCAATACCCCAGTATGTATCCCCAGTTTGTGACATGATTGATGTCCGGAATGTGTGATCGTGGGACCCACAAAAGGTAGCATGTAATGCTAAATTGAATATCTCATGGGTATTCAGAAATTGATACTTGTGAAGTATCGTGTGTATTTTTATGCAAACGCATCATGGTGTGGTAAAGTGACGGGTGGTGATCACCATGACACCTCACTGACCAATTAACTCCTGACCAGGGTTGTATAACCAAGCCGGTGAAGCTGGACGGACGAGATGATCTTTGAGACACTTATCTGCCACCGTTGATGGAATCGTGGTTTTGAAGAGGTGCGCAGTATCACTCTTGGCCTTGGTCGAAACCAAGCATGGGAAGGATTTTGGAAAGGACTGACCGAGCATGCGTGTAGACAGCATACCGGTGTACACGCCCGTACTTCTCTGTCCCATAAAGGCGCGATATAGGCCACTCAATTTGACCGGAAAATAGGAGTGGTTGAGATCGATTTTGCAACGGAAATCCGGTGCCGCAAAAAGCCGCGCATCGTGCCAACTTCTCGGCGCACGCTCCAAGAAGACCAAGCTTGGTCTGCCTTGCCCAATCTGTCCGGCGTGTAGGTGGTAGGCTGGTATTCACGCCTATACCTGACTGTCCCATGAAAACGTGATCTAAGCCGCTCAAATCGTCCGGTGAAGTTGAGTGGTCGAGATCAGTTTACAATTTGGGAAGTGTGACCACGCAAGTTTGGACGCGCGTTTTGGGATAGCCAGGAATGATATGCCTTGGAAGATCAAGTGAGGGGATAGACGGGCCCACGGTAGTCATGCTGGTATGACCGAACCTGCTTAATCTAATCTGGGACCCTCCATTCGTGCCGGAGAAGATGGACGCCGTGATGCTCAAAACCCTAATTTTGGGTTTCACGCCGTGCGACCATGCTTTATTCGACGCATTTAATTGGGATAACCAACCATGGTTGGTCCTGACCGATTGGTCAGGTATCTACACCCTCCATGTATATCTACACCCTCCACCGATTGGCCCACGGTGATTGTGTTGACATGCCCTGGGCCCTTTGAATCTATATCTATACCCTCCATCTATACTTGCGAATATGGATGGTTGAGACTGTTTTGCGACACATGTAATATGCCGCAAACCCTACTTTAGGGTTTTCCCGTCCATACGCTCTGGTTTGGACGTTTTGGCAAGCTAGGACAATATTTTGGGGAGGCAGACCATGCGGGGCCCGCGTTGGTTCGATAGTGAATATTCCATACCTGCTTGGGGGTTATGGAATTGATCTGTGCCATCCAATCATGCTGGTGAAGTTGGATGATCGAGATCATATCCAGACTGATACGATACCCGGATGCGCACCCGGGCTAGTATAACACACCGAGAGTTCTCAATCGGGCTAGTATAACACACCGAGAGTTGCAGAAATGCACGGGTATTTCGTACATGCTTTCATTATAATGCTTGGAGGTTCGTGTTGCTCTGCTGAGAGCAACACTCAGTCGTCATGCCGCACCGATAATGAGTACAGAAATACAAGGTCGCTTTACGCATTAATTAATAATGCTATAAATTCACATGGTATATGGGATTGTTGCTACATGCTCCAACCTGGATGAATTTCGTGTATTTAATTCACAGAATGGTATTGTTGCCACATGCTCCATTCTAGGTGAATTAGTAAAGTGAAGGAGTATCCAACACTTATTAATGGCTTTATCTTTTACAAGATGTCAGCGCATAATTTTCTGGCTTTTACAATTTTAACCTTAAATGAAAATCCACCATCAACAACTGCACTTAGTGCATGCGAGGTTGTCGCAAGGTAGATTAATAATTCCTCCCCTGGCTCTGCTTTTTGTAAAATTGATATATCCATTAGATGTCCTTTTATTCCTTGTAAAGCTTTTTCACATTCATCTGTCCATCTAAATTTCGCTCCCTTTTTGAGTATGTTGAAAAAATGTTTACACTTGACGGATGACCGCAAGATGAATCTTACTAGCGAAGCTAATAGTCCATTTAACTTCTGCACATCTTTTACCATCGCTGCCGTTGGTATCTCGCGAATTGCTTGTACTTTCTCTGGGTCGACTTGTATTCCTTCTTTTGATACAATGTAACCTAAAAATTTTCCTGATGCAACTCCAAAGTTACATTTTTCTGGATTTACTTTGATGTTGAAATGCCTCATTTGTTCAAAGATTTCCCTCAAGTCCTGCACATGGTCTTTTGCTTCTTTACTTTTTATTAACATGTCATCCACATATACCTCTAGTGTTTTATGTATCCATTTCGCGAACACCTTTTCTACCATCCTTTGGTATGTTGCTCCAGCATTTCGCAGACCAAATGGCATTTTTGTATAACAGTATAATCCTCTTGGAGCGAAAAAGGCAGTATGCTCTTGGTCTTCTTCAGCGAGGGGAATTTGATTGTAGCCTTTGTATCCATCAAGAGAGGATATCCTTTCATTTCCTGCTGCTGACTCAACCATTTGCGGAATATCTGGCAAAGGAAAACTATCTTTCGGACAAGCTTTATTTAGATCAGTAAAATCTATACAAATTCTTATCCCTTTTTTCTTCTTTGGGACTACGAACATATTTGCTATCCATTCGGGGTATTTTGCTTGTCTAATGATTCCTGCGTCAAGAATCTTCTGCAATTCTTCTTCTATTTGGGGGGTGATATGCTGTTGCAATTTTTCTAATTCTTTGTTTGAATGGTCTTGCATTTTTGTCAATCTCCAATTTATGGCACGCCACAGATGGATCTATTCCAGGCATCTCATCCATATCCCATGCGAAAATGTCTTTGTAATCTCCCAACAAATCAACAGTCCTTCTTTCCTTATCTTCCTCCATTTTAGTCCCAATTTTTAACATCTTGGGTTCTTCTTCAGTTCCAACGTTCACTTCCTTTGTCGGCTCCACTGCGGTGTAGCTAGCCTTTGGTTCTCCCATAGGCGTTGGTCCTTTTACTTCCTTCGCAAGATCATTTTCTTCTTCCGATATTTCGCTAGGTATTCCTTTTCCTTCTTCTGCTCTTATCATATAAATTCTAAATTCTTCTTCCTTTTTCGCTGCTTTTACCATCTTTTTGCGATCTTTTCGCCTCTTCACCTGTTCTTCATAATGTTTTACCTCGATTTGATGATATATCTTTCCTTTATCAGTATCTCCTCTGATTTCGCCAATCCCACTTGGCATATAGGAAATTTGATACATTGATGAAACGTCGAGGCTACAGCTTTTATTGCATGTACCCATGGTCTCCCCAACAACATGTTGTATGGCGATTCCATATCCACTACACATAACGTCACTTGTGTTTCAATTTCTCCCGACAAAATTCGCATTTTTATTTCTCCTTTAGGTTTTGTTATAGATTTGCCGAAACCATGGATATAATATGTTGAGGAAGTCATTTCTTCATTTTTGTACTCCAATTCTTTATAAGCATGGTGATGGTATTTTTCAATGATGTTGTAGTAATAGGGGTTGTAAGGTTGTCGTTCACTCGGACTTGTTGAAATCGATTTTAGGATTTAATAAACTAAAATAAAAGAAAAATATATACAAATATTGTCACAAGATGGAGAGAGTTACTGGGATTCAGGATTCCGCCAAACTCATAACAAAATGTTCAAATATTAATTCTTTTAACAATTATAGCTCAACAAATAAAAACATGGACTCTTATTTTTGCCAAGGTTGATTCTCAAAATATTAGTTATAAATCGTAAGCATGGGACATCAAACATTTAAGCAAGCATGACCCATCTAATAAAATAATAACTAATTTAATCAAATCATAATTCAATTTTTAATTAGTGCAAAAGTCATAAAAAGAATTAATTAAAATTACCCATGTATGAAATTCCTCCGTCGTCCCAGTAATGGGGTCTAGCTCATCATGTTGGAAACACGCTCAAAATTCATTATTATTGCTCAAAGGAGGTGTACAAATGATGAAATGGAAAATATGATGAAAATCGGGTGTTTGCAACGGTTATAAGTGTTGCAAACACCGTTACAAAGGACTGTTACTGTTGCTTTTAAGTCTGCCTCCGTATTACGACCCACGCCTAAGTGTCGTTGTCACTGTAGAAGAACGAAAGTTCCCTATGCGTTGATGTTCTTCGTGTTCTTCAATAGTAGCAGCAGAAAGATATCCTGTAACTCGATTTTCCCGACCTTCTGAAGCTCTGCAACTCTCCCAATCTCTCCATCCCCCCTCTGTGAACCCATACACTCCTTTTTATACCCGACAGCAACTCAAATCTCCACATTAACTGCCCAAAAATCTTCACAAGAACTCAATATTATTCGAGAATATTTTCTCTTCAAGCCACCGGATTTACTTTCTTTTATTTCTTCTCACGATGTTTCCTTGCTATCAAATCTCGATATTTATCTTCTACACGTTCCTGCTGCAGCATAGCACACTCCAAACACACCCATTACACGTCTAAATCCTATACAATCCCGTGTATATCTCTTCTCGGCACATGCTCTCTGTCTTCTCCTCACGAATTTTCTAGCCAAAAGTAGACGCCGAATCGACCCATACCAACCCTGTTAGGCCCAAAGTAAGATACCCAATGATTTTCACCCTTTGAATCTCCTTCTAAGACGCCCAAATAACGAATTGAAAATCACCAAAGTAGAGTGTTTTTTTTCCCGCCAAAACTGTTTTTTCAAACGATGAAGAAGGTCAGCCCTTATCCAACAGCTGGGGGTGCGAATATCAATTGGGTGCCCCTTAGTAATTGGGTTACCCCTTATCCAAAGTGGGAGTCCGAATATCAAATGTCCTCCGGGGTGTTCCGAGCAACTTTTCGAGCCGAATTTTCCAACAATCTTTATTTCCAAAAATACCTACAAACACACAAAACACCATAATAAGGAAAAAGCGAGTACTAACAATGCGAAACATTGAGAACAAATTAGACACATAAATGCGTCTATCAAATACCCCCAAACTTATTATTTGCTAGTCCTCGAGCAAATTTATTCTAGAAAATAAAAATCATTTGAACCCCTAGGTGGCCCTAGTGGCGGAGTGTTGTCTCCGGAGGGTTTACCAGAGGTGTACCCACAAAACCTTTACTCCAGACCCTAGCTATCTACACAGAACCTTGGAAGGCACTAAAGAATCTCCTTGGTTGGCATACTTATTGACTACATGAGGAAGTACCCTGATGCGAAATTCCAATTGTTGTACACGAGTTTGCACTCAAGCATACTAAAATTCATATAAAGTGACAGAGCTCTACTCAGATAGTCGCACTATGGACATCAATACCCGGAGTCAAAACTAATCACATGGAAGATGGATATAGAGAAAAACATAGATGGTTTTGATGTTTATTAAGTGCACGGTGTTTCCCATATCCTGTCTCAAGGCCTCCGCCAAAATGAACCTATCCTAATGGACGAGATACTAGTCCGACTAATATCAACACACCGACATATACAAGGGAACCAAGTGGTCGATAATCCTAACTCTAGGTCAACAAAACTGCATATACAAGGGTTCCAAGTGGTCGACTTTATTGAATTTATTCCGGTTGGTCTGATGGTCTGGTCTCACTTTCTCTTTTTTTTTTCCATTTTTTTTTTCACTTTTTTTTTTCACTTTTTTTTTTCACTTTTTTTTTTTTCTTGTATCTCAATCACTCTAATTCACCCTAGCATTGGTAACAACTTGATTCGTGGGCCCCACCTAATCACTTAGAGAAACATAGTTTAAAAAGAACAAAACAAAATAAAAACAGAAGTGAAAAGGACTCAATGAGATATGGTTAAACTATCATGTTATTTCTAACACCTGAGCTCTGTGCTTTTATGAATAGACTCTTTAGATGTTGCCATCTAATCAGATTGGTTCATCAACTCCTACAACCAAAATGCTTCCATCCACTTAGATTGGTTAGTGTCATCCTTAATAAACATAAATTTCTAGGCTCTGGAGTTTATTTATTGCAACTAAAATGTTTCTCCCATACCCCCAAACTTAAATCTAACATTGTCCTCAATGTTCTAAAGATGAAATTAAAAGTATGAACAATGAGAAACTGTTACCACTTGAAGAAAAGAGTAAGGAAAGATATTACCGTGTTGCAAGAGCATGGGTTACCTCCCAAGAAGTGCTGAGTTTAAAGTCTTCAGCCAGACATTGGGAAGGATTAGTCACCTTGAAGAATCATATAGCAACAAATAATAACTACGGGTCATCCGATCAAAAAGTGCTAACCACAAGAAGTGGAAACGCCACAGACCAGAAGATATCCAACACAGCTTTATATATTGTTTTGTTTAAGACAACTACATCTAGTTGTGGTTCGGGTTCAGGCTCTATAAAAAGGTCTAAATAAAATGTTTTCATGGGTCGGACTTCCTCAAAGAAGGATTCTTAAGATCGGGTTGTAGAGTCCGGAAATACCCAGGATAAAAACTTAGAAGCACATAATAATAACTCGAATAATTGAGGATCTTCTAAGTCAATCGCTTTGACTTACACAACTGACCACAATAAGATTGGTGGTCTTCCTTAAGCAAATGTGTCGACCCTAATATCCTAAAGTAATTAGGTTTAGTCTCAAAACTTAATAATTGACACATCTGAAACTTATACATTCCCACAATTGGAAGGAAGGTTTTTGGTGGGAAAACAAAGTCAATCGTGGTATCATAGCCTGGGTTAACCACATCAACCAGAGGATGGGTTTCTAACAACTGAACTTCTTTATGGACACAACTAGGTTCAGGAAAAAGTGTATGAAGATAATCTTTTAAAATGGTTGAGGCACATATGTCAAGTCCCAAGTTAGGGACTTTAATAAGAGTTAAGGAACATGGAGAATGATAATCACCCCCAAACTTAGAGTTTTCAGTGTCTCTAGAAAGACTAGTCACAACTTCCCTAATTTCAAGGTCATCTGATTCCTGAAAATGCTCAATTGATTCTTCTAAGTCGGTACATCCTCACTCATCTTTACGAGTTCATTTTCTTTTCTAAGTCTATTGTTTCTAAATCGCTAGACTCAAAATATACTGTTCTTCTAAACCATCACCGCTTCGTAATCAAAAGGAAATACTAAACGCTAGGGTATCTCTAGTCAAATCCTCATCCTTTTGAATAGGTGAATAATTATTAAAATTATTTGGATTTGAACTAGAAATAATATTATCGTTATAAAGCTCAATTGGGGTAACAATTTCCTGATCACTATGCCTATTTATTTCAAATTCTTCATCAACACTATCCTCATCATAATCATAATAATATGAAAATGGTTGAACCTCATCTAGACAAGTAGTGTTACCAATGTTATCCTCGTCATATTGATTATGTAAATAACTATCCTCATTTTCAGGGGTACTATTGGAAACACTAAGATTATCTCGAGCAGTTCCGTTCTGGGCCTCTAACAAAAGCTTTCGAATCGACTCACATGACTTCCTTATTGTATCGTGACTCGACTCACATGACTTCCTTATTGAATCTAGGAAAAAAATTTCACTCGTTCCATTGCTTTTGTCCATAACTAAGTTATTCATTTCTACGAACTTACGTGTCGTCTCAGCTAACTTACGTGTTGACTCTATTAGAGAGGAATTTTGCTCGTACGACCGGTTGGCGTGTGGATAGTGATTGGGCTCACCATGGTATGAGCCATAATCTTCAAAAGGTTGGCGTTCCCAACCACTATTCACACTTTGGTCATAAAAAGAGTGATGTCCATATTGTTCAGTTGGATATTCATATTCATTGTGATGGCTATTATAATACCAGTTTGACATCCTAACTGCAAGGGAATTCTACACAAACACAAACAAGGCTGACGCGACCACAACAAACCTACTGATTTCTAGCAAACAAAAAGCATGATGGCTCCACTTAGATTGTTTCTAGACCAGCTTCTAATCCTTCGAAAGGGAATTCGTTACAATCCGAGCAAACCCCTGTGGAATCAATCCGAGTTTAAGTAAGTTGAATAGAGCGAGGGAAGGCTGCGCGCCGGAGCTTTGATACCCAAGGCCTCACCGCATTAAAAGGCGGCGCAGTCACGCATTCAACTTACAGAAACCATCATGAACTTCGAAGTATGCTTAAAGAGTAACCAATATTTTTCGAATGACTTTCCTATTAAGCTCGTTACCCTGTCGGTCTAGTTCTAGTCAAAATTTTAGGCTTATGTTCGTGTTTGGTTTCGTTTTCCTAAGGCGGGCAAGAAGAGAACGGTGATGAAATCCGAACTCTTATCTTGTATGGCCAATCCTTGCCCTTTACTAGGAAATTAAAGAAGCCGGATTCAGTTCCTCGACATATATTCACACGAAATCATCCAGTAAACCCGCTGATAGGGGATTCGCGGGTTTTTAGAATTCTTACCTCCCGTTCCAGACGGGGGATGAACCGTTGAAGTCGACTCGGGCCACGACTCCTATGTCGTGTACGAACCCGAGGGGCCGAGGTGATATCGTAATCACCGTCCTTCCTTGTGCAGTTTATATTTAAATTACCCTTCCTTAGGGTTTAAAATCAATAATGTCCGATAGTCCAAAAATAAAGTCCAAAAATTAAAAAGTCCAAAAATATAAATATAAATTACAAAAATAATTACCTAATTACAGTTTCTAAAAATAAATAAATAAAAAATTAATTACACTATATACAAAATTTTCTTCTTCACTCGCCCGGATCTCTCTTTTCTTTCCTATTTTTGCTTTGCTTTTCTTTTTCAGCACTTTCTCTTTTTATTTCGCTCCACTCCAAATCGAAAGCAAACAGAAATACCAAAACGCGTAAAAAAGAACAAAAATAATAATAAAAAAAATAAAACCTAAAAATAAATTTATACACAAGTCCGCGTCGGCGGCGCCAAAAATTGATGGTATTTTTCAATGATGTTGTAGTAATAGGGGTTGTAAGGTTGTCGTTCACTCGGACTTGTTGAAATCGATTTTAGGATTTAATAAACTACAATAAAAGAAAAATATATACAAATATTGTCACAAGATGGAGAGAGTTACTGGGATTCAGGATTCCGCCAAACTCATAACAAAATGTTCAAATATTAATTCTTTTAACAATTATAGCTCAACAAATAAAAACATGGACTCTTATTTTTGCCAAGGTTGATTCTCAAAATATTAGTTATAAATCGTAAGCATGGGACATCAAACATTTAAGCAAGCATGACCCATCTAATAAAATAATAACTAATTTAATCAAATCATAATTCAATTTTCAATTAGTGCAAAAGTCATAAAAAGAATTAATTAAAATTACCCATGTATGAAATTCGTCTTCCTCCGTCATCCCAGTAATGGGGTCTAGCTCATCATGTTGGAAACACACTCAAAATTCATTATTATTGCTCAAAGGAGGTGTACAAATGATGAAATGGAAAATATGATGAAAATCGGGTGTTTGCAACGGTTATAAGTGTTGCAAACACTGTTACAAAGGACTGTTACTGTTGCTTTTAAGTCTGCCTCCGTATTACGACCCACGCCTAAGTGTCGTTGTCACTGTAGAAGAACTACGGTTCCCTGTGCGTTGATGATCTTCGTGTTCTTCAATGGCAGCAGCAGAAAGATATCCTGTAACTCGATTTTCCCGACCTTCTGAAGCTCTACAACTCTCCCAATCTCTCCATCCCCCCTCTGTGAACCCATACACTCCTTTTTATACCCGACAGCAACTCAAATCTCCACATTAACTGCCCAAAAATCTTCACAGTAACTCAATATTATTCGAGAATATTTTCTCTTCAAGCCACCGGATTTACTTTCTTTTTATTTCTTCTCACGATGTTTCCTTGCTATCAAATCTCGATATTTATCTTCTACACGTTCCTGCTGCAGCATAGCACACTCCAAACACACCCATTACACGTCTAAATCCTATACAATCCCGTGTATATCTCTTCTCGGCACATGCTCTCTGTCTTCTCCTCGCGAATTTTCTAGCCAAAAGTAGACGCCGAATCGACCCATACCAACCCTGTTAGGCCCAAAGTAAGATACCCAATGATTTTCAGCCTTTGAATCTCCTTCTAGCACGCCCAAATAACGAATTGAAAATCTGCCGGGCGAGAGTGTTTATTTCTGATGAGTGCCAAATATTGCATATTTATACATGTATTTATTGGCATTTAACTCATCTTTTTGTGTTCGTAAATCGAGATATTATCCTGCATTCTGTGTTTTCTCTGTTTTCAAGAATAAACATTTGTACTAATTAATTTTGTATTTTTAGGTAGTAAATAAAGCCCGAGAAATTGAGGAGCCAAAAGAGCAAAGAATTGGAGACAAGCATCTATGGAGCAGAAAGCCAAAGCCCGCGCGCGCATCAGTTGCAACCCAACAAGTAGCAACTCATTTACAAGACTTGGGCTCGAGCTACCCACGACCCGGATCCGAGCCCGCACCATTTGAGCCGTTCAGATCTCGCCAGCTGCATCCAACGCTCGCTTCAACCTTCACATCATCTCTTGATGCTCCCGCTCCACACCAAAACTGCTTATATCCTGAGCCGTTGAGATTTCTTCCCCTAGATCCGACGCTCGCTCCATCATTCTCATCGTCCGTTGCTACACCCGCTCAACACCGAATCAACCCATACCCCTATACCCCATCGAGACAAACCCATTCTCTTCTCCATCTTCTCTTTCTTCTCCGACACAACCCTCTCCTCTCCTCCTCCCTCTCCCTGACAAACCAGAGCCATCACCACCTTCTCCTTCCACAGCCGCCTGCCACCACCACTCCATCTCCTGTCATCATCGTAGCCACTTGCTCTCCCTCTCTATCTCGAATCATCTCTCTCATAGCTTCTCCAACCCTAGAAGCTAGGTTAGAGATAATTGAGTTAGGGTTTCACCAATAACCCTCTCGCATGGTCGATTTGACAAGAGAAGAGCATGATTAAGAGGGTATGGGCGAAAGGTTATGGTTCAATTTCTGTTTTCGAAGTAAATTAGGGTTTTCTCTGGGCATGTATAAATAGAACTTGATGTGTGTGTGTGTAGAAACTCATGCCCGGGCTAGCCGAGAGCACCACTTAGTGTAATTTGTATCATGTTCTAAACTTAATTTGCTAGGGTTGAGATGAAACCCATGATCTGTTGCTAACTTTGGTTCATACTTTGATAATTGTTCTTGTTATGTTATAATGCTTAGGATAAACATAATTTGAACACTTCAAAGATATTACTTTCACAATGCATGCCAAGTATTCATTGTAGTCAACACTTCTATGTTGAATGTGTAGCAATTCATGCTTCATTGATTATTATTGCTCTTTAGACTAATTCTGCCCTGAGAAGACAGTTAGTACTATGGAAAAATACCCTAATTGCAATTAGAATATCCATTTTGGGATAAGATTAATTATCTGAGTAATAAACTGATTTGTGATTAGTTGTACTGTGACAAGACAGCTAATACTAGGAATTAGTTAATTGCCTTAGTTGATAGTAAGCCATCCATTGAGACCCTGGATGAATGGCAGACCTGCCATTACAAGGGATGAGAACATTATCAACAATTGAACTGACTTAGCTGAGATTAGGTGGTGGATTCGACACCCTAGTGCTCTCTATCTGTTTACAATCTACCTTGCTGCCTTAGTTTAGGTTCACACAACAACACCTCAGTCGTATCTACGACACCAAACAATATTTGTGTCACAATTCCTTTGAATTCAGTTTAGCAAGCCTTAGATCAACCATAGCACCACAAGTCTCTGTGTATCGACCCGTATTTGCTCAGTGCTGCATTGTAGACACCGTGCACTTGCGGTTTATAACAAGTAGGCAAAATCAGACCATCTTCCCAGCCTACCAAGTTTTTGGCGCCGTTGCCGGGGACTTGGCGTGTGCTGTCGTGAATTCTTCTGGCTTGTTTCACTGAATTTCATGTCTCCCTGTACATATTTACCTTGACTTGTTACTTGTAGCCTTGCAGTAGTGTAACTTAGCTGTTCTCTTTTGTTTGCATCTTCATTGCATATTGTTAACTACATCAGTGCATCTTAGTTAGTTCATTTTAACTGCATATCTGCATTCTTATTAGTTTGTATCCTCATATGTTTCCTCATTGCATTTTTAGTTAGCTCATCTGAATTGCATCTTGTTCATCGCATCTTAGCTAGTTTACTTTAACTCCATTTGCATTCTCTTTTATCTTAATTGCACATCTTCAATTATATCTGCATCCAGCCTTGTAGTGTAGCTTAGTTAACTAGTTGTTCATAAAATTTTGCATTTTTTTCATCTTAGCTGCATATTAGTTAATGTAATTTCTAGCAGCTCATTTGCATCTGAGTTGATCTGAGCTACAACTTTATAAGTATCATTGCCTTGTAACTCTTAACTCCATTCAGTCCAAACAAGCATAACAACTAGTATTTTTTTCCCTATGACAAATCAAATTACTCTCGATTTATTCATCTTTGCCTTAAGTTGCACATTTTGGGAACTAAAACTTTCTCTTGAGTAAACAGGTACCCGTGAGCTGTTGAGAAAGCCCAAGGAAGAGAAGGAAAAGGCGCAAAACTTGAGTTTTGCAAAGCCCTGAGCAACCACTGCAATTCAGGTGAGTGGCTCTTTGATATGGGAGCTATATCATGTCTGTGTTGAATTGTATACCATGATTGTGTGCTGAACCTTTGGGCATGTGCATGAACCTGTCAAAACTGACCTATGCGTCACTGAAAAGTTGCTTAGCATCTCTGTATGTGCATCTGTGACCCATTTTTGCATGATAACTTAGTTACCCTGCTTGAACAATCACCCCTGAGTCGATTGTGGTTTACCCAAGTTTGCTGCATCAACTGGGCTGGTTGATATCAACTACCCCAGTTGACTCCAACAACCCTGAGCCTAACCAATCTGCCCATAGCTAGTCACCTTGAGTTGCATACCCTGAGCATTACCCACATGTGCAACCCTCCAGCCCCCTGAAGCTGTGAGGCTGTGTTGCAACTTGGTTAACCAAGTTTGCGGCAATACCCTCTTGAAATCAACTGGATTGGTTGAGGTCAACTGATCCAGTTGACTCTGTCAACCTTGAACATAGCCTGTGAAAACCAAGTATGTCAACTAAGTTTGTGAGCCTTCTGCCACCTTGCTAGCCCCCCTCGCTGCAAGTTTTGGATCACAACTTGGAAAGCCAAGTAGTCAGAAGCTACAAACCTGTTGACACCGTCTGCCTGTGCATGATCTCTAAATTTTGAGGTCAACAGACCCTGTTGATATCATCTGTGCTTCTTTGGTAATTTGTGTGTGAGCTGTGTTGCTCTGTGCTGTTCTGAGCACATAAACTGTGCTGAGCTTAAAACCGCGCCCGCACACATTACATTGATCTGTCTTTGTGACAACTGTGTGCTTAGCTTTGGGAATTTAGGTGCCAATTGTTGTGAAATTGTGTTGCCCTGTGTTGGTGTGAGTTTGTGCTACTTCTGCTGCTGCTAAACTGGGTTGTGCAAACTGTTCCTTGCACAAACCCTGAAGCCCAATCACTGGGCTCTGCTTCTGCCAACTGCTGGGCTGAAGCAAATAAACAGAAAGCCCAATCACTGGGCTGTGCATTTTCACAGCAACTGGGCTGTATAAACTGGGCCTGTTCCCTGACAATCTCTGCACAACCTGAGCCCACAACAGCTAGGCTTTGCATAACAACTAGGTTTTGCACATAACCTGAGGCCTGCTGTGCAACAACCCAAAGCCCACCTAAACCAAACATAAACCAAAACCCACACAAACCAAACAAAGCCCTCATAAACCAAAACCCAATAAACCAAACTGAGCCCACTACAACTGGTCTTTTGCATAACCTTTGGGCTGTGCATTTGCATCACTTGGGCTTCGCTTCCCTGTTTTGAGACATCATTGGTTATACATGCTAGGTTATTTGAGTTTCTATACCATGTCAGGATTTTGGTCTGCGACTGGGGATGGAAACAAATCCATCAGAGAGCTTGCATACGGGCATGCTTCACAATATGAACCCCCCACATACCATAGCGATTTTAGGGAATACTATGAACCTTCTCAGGGCCCTGACCTTGAATATCCATACCCTAATCATTATGACCACATGTATCATCAACCACCATGGGAGGATGAGCAATTCTATCCTCCAATGAACCCATGTATGCACTCAGTAGAAGAAAACCTCATAGAACAAAACAATGCTAGGTTTGAGCTGAATGCAATGCATGATCATCCATCTAGCAACATGTATGAGTTTTCCTTGTGTAGTGAACCATGTGCACAACCATATAATGATCATTTATATGAAACATGCATACCCACTATTGAAGACTCTCCTTCCATTGAACAGTGTTACTTGTTCTTAAAGATGAACCTGATTCATTTAGAAAAAGAAGAATGGAGGGAAGTTCATGATAGGATGATTGTTGTCCCTAATGAAGAAAATCTTGAAAATAGTGTTTCTCTTCCTACTCATACAACTGATATTGAATATGAACCTAATCTAGAGGAAAATGAGTACACTAGAAATGCTACAATTTTCAATAGGGAAATACATTTTTGTTATGATGATGATGATGATGAATATGATATGTTAGAAGAGCATGTGTATGCTGAAAATATGATGGAATCTTTTGGTTTAGAGACGTTAGGCGTCTCTTCTATGAACCCTATGAATGATACTTCTTCTAACATTCATACATGTGATATTAACTCTGAGCTTGGGTTTGTGAAATTCTTCAGTGAAAGTGAGCATGCTACACAACTTGTTTGTGACTTAGGAAAGGATGAATCTTCTGTTGACACTAATGTTCTTTTGGATCGTGATATTATTTTTGTGTCTGATTCCCTGCCCATGTCACAATATGTTGCCTCCTCTGATGATTATGACATGGAGATTGATGAATTGTTCTATGTAGGTGAGCATGATTTACCTTTGTCTGACCTTAGGAAAGTGTGTGATCTCTCTCCTAAGGCACAGATTGAATCCCTTCCACCAAACCTAGATGTAGTTTGTAACAAAATTGCAAAACCAACTTTTCTGAAAATGCCTAATTTAGGCTTAGAGCTTTGTGCTTCCCAAGTCCTCTTGGACTATTTTGCATCAAAGTATAACACTTTTAAGGAACCACAGTTGGAATGTGTATGTCTGCCTGTTATTAGCAAAACTCATTTTGATTTAGACCTTTTGCATGATGTACCTTTAAAATTGCAAGATTTTGTACTCAAGAACACATCTGTTGACAAGTTTAGGTTTGGGGGTAACTTGTTCACGTCTGCAATCTTTCCTGCATTCTCATGTTATATGTGTGTAAAGCTGTTGATGTTTCTGCATACCGTCTTTTGGGTTGATCCTCAACTATTTAGACTGTTGGTATATGGTGACTTTTCATTGTATATAATCCAGTAGGACTTGTTAAAATTTTCTTTTCTTGAATCGGTTGAGTCTTCTTGTACATATTTTGTGCTAATCCGATATGATCTCCACTGAGAATGTTGGATTCTAGCCTTGACAAATGAAGCTCTAACCTTGCTCCCGCCGACATCCGGTAATCTCTTCCCTTTTCTCTTATCAGCATAGTTCTCATGGTATGTGACTGTTTAAAATTTTATCATCTGTTGACACATTGAGGACAATGTTTGATTTAGGTTTGGGGGTGCATTTGCATTTAGAGTTTGGGCAGTGCTATCCCGCACTGTCGTGCGGGAAAGCAATATGAGCTAGCAACCTTCCTACCGTTAGATAGTAAATCCAACGCTCAAAATGTGGCTATAATTCATTACGGTGTTACAAAATGTCAAAAGAAGTTGAAATTATAAACTCATCATCTACTTAAATAAATATTTAGTATTTGGTACAATTACGAATCAGTGAACAAATTCCGATTTACTTTGCCAAATCATGAACTTTGATTATTGAATTTTCTGTTGTGCCATCAAAAGTGCAATCCGCATCATAAATTTTTCTGATTGCTTTGTCAAATCGCGAACCTAACTTAAAAATCCTCTTCTGTTTTTGTAGTTGCATCCATCATTTGATTGTTCTTCTACAATTTTCTTGTCTAAATATCTCCAGATCCATTACCATTACTGATGAGACATGTATTCAAACTAACATGGATTTCCCCCTGAAAAAACTCCAAAACTAGGTCTGCCCAAAATCCATTTGTGAAATATTTGGTGAAATTTGACGATGAGATTCAGGGCTCTTATCATCTTCTTATTGATAAACTTTAAAATGAAGGGAAGGAAAAATAGATTGAACCATTTATATTAATTGGTGTAATTAGCATCATTTTGTAAACTTGTTGCTTCACAAAAAAAAAAAAAAAAAAAAAATGAAAGAAGAATTCTGCAAACTTCGAGTTACGAAGAAAAAAGCTCCCCGAAGAAGAGAAGGATTAGTAGAAACGAGAATAAGATTTTTAAGAGGATCAATTTGAATTAAGTATGTAAACTTGAAGGATCTGTCTACAATTAAATTCTCTAAAAACTGTATCTTTATTATGGAGATGCGAGATCTAGCGATCTAATAATTATCAAACAGTTGGAAGGTTGCTAGCTCATATTGCTTTCCCGCACAGTTGTGCGGGATAGCACTGCCCTTAGAGTTTTCAGTCTTTCTTTTATTTAAAAAAAAAAAAAAAAAAAAAAAAAACTCTTTTCGTAAATAAAAATCTCCAACTTTAGAGATTTTAGAGTCACTAGCATGCCTCTAGCTATGTTTACATAGAGAGTCTGACCGAAATAACAGAACTTGGAAGTACTGGAAAACGCAATCGGGTTTCTTAGTTGATTAGAGCGTTAAAGTTGGATTTAACCATTCCGGAGGGCGAATTAGGTGCTGTTTAGATATTCGGTAGTAGAATTGTGATCAACCATAGTGGAGACTACCCATTTTACATCAAGTGAGGCACCAACCTTCAATTTTTGCAACTTTCTAGAAAAGTCATTAGAGTGTGTGTCACCGTACGTCAATTCCGGGTAGGAATGGTGAGCTACCCAACTTCGTACCACTTTCAGCACTACTTTTGATCTCTTGAGTGCTAATTTTTGTCAATCATGAGGGTGACGTCTAAAGATGAAAACTCCTTCTAAATATCGATTTGCAGTTAACATCACTCTCTCTCTCAACAACATCAACACATTCATAGAAACACATCATCGTCAGCAAGCGGAGCATCATCAAAATATTTGAAGAAAAGTTGAAATAGTCCAAGGTTACGTGCAACAAAGAAAAGAAAATAGGATGAGAATTAATGAAGTTTGTGAAATCAAGACAAGTGTAAAAAATTGAGTCTTATTGTTTTATTGTTATTTTCTTACCAAGTTAAAAAAAAAAAATAAAAAAAAATAAAAATAAATAAAAATAAATTGAGTTGTATTATTTTCATTTCATGTACTTAAAAAAAAAAAAAATTGTCAAGTTTTTGTAAAGTTCAGAAGTTCGTCATCAACATCCGAAGACCGAAGATTGAAGACGTTTCTATGAATGCTGAGAGAGTGATATTAATTGCCGATCGGGTGAGAAGGTAAGTGAGTACTCCCATCCTTGCTAATGGTTGATTTCCTTTCTTAGAGATCATCAGAAAAGATTCTTTTTGTCCACACTTTTGTGGAGTCTCCAGAATTTATTTCGGAAGGTTAGCCTTCTTACCTACAACGTGTGCAGGATTTCTCTCTTTATTCCTGCCTGCACACATGAGAGACTAAAAAATGATCTTTTTGAGTGCAATTATCATAAAACCCTAATGGTGAGGCGAAGTCGAGGCTTATGATCACAATCGAATCCGAATTCTTTCATATGGTATGGTTACTTCTCGCTCAAGCACTTAAGGATGAGAATGCGTTCTTTGGTAGTTCTAACTTCTTGTTACTAGCATGCGAAACTCTATGTCCTCATAGCTCCTTGGATGCTTGAGACTCTTTTACACTCGAAGTTGGAGAAGGTTTTGTGGGTACACCTCTGATAAACCCTCACGAGACTACAACTCGTCCACTAGGGACACCTAGGGGTTTAAAGGCTTAGTGCATACGCTAAATGCATTCGAGAGACTGCGACGGGGGTATAGTTAGGATTTCCTAATTTCTGTTTCACTTGAGGACAAGTAAAATTCAGGTTTGGGGGTATTTGATGAGTGCCAAATATTGCATATTTATACATCTATTTATTGGCATTTAACTCATCTTTTGTGTTCAGAAATCAGATATTATCCCAGATTCTGTGTTTTCTCTGTTTTCAAGAATAAATATTTGTACTAATTAATTTTGTATTTTTAGGTAGTAAATAAAGCCCGGAGAAATTGAGGAGCCAAAAGAGCAAAGAATTGGAGACAAGCGTCTATGGAGCAGAAAGCCAAAGCCCGCGCGCGCATCAGTTGCAACCCAACAAGTAGCAACTCATTTACAAGACTTGGGCTCGAGCTACCCACGAACCGGATCCGAGCCCGCACCATTTGAGCCGTTCAGATCTCGCCACCGCATCCAACGCTCGCTTCAACCTTTACATCATCTCTTGATGCTCCCGCTCCACACCAAAACTGCTTATATCCTGAGCCGTTGAGATTTCTTCCCCTAGATCCGACGCTCGCTCCATCATTCTCATCGTCCGATGCTACACCCGCTCAACACCGAATCAACCCATACCCCTATACCCCATCGAGACAAACCCATTCTCTTCTCCATCTTCTCTTTCTTCTCCGACACAACCCTCTCCTCTCCTCCTCCCTCTCCCTGACAAACCAGAGCCATCACCACCTCCTCCTGCCACAGCCGCCTGCCACCACCACTCCATCTCCTGTCATCATCAGTAGCCACTTGCTCTCCCTCTCTATCTCGAATCATCTCTCTCATAGCTTCTCCAACCCTAGAAGCTAGGTTAGAGATAATTGGAGTTAGGGTTTCACCAATAACCCTCTGCATGGTCGATTTGACAAGAGAAGAGCATGATTAAGAGGGTATGGGCGAAAGGGTATGGTTCAATTTCTGTTTTTTTTGAAGTAAATTAGGGTTTTCTCTGGGCATGTATAAATAGAACTTGATGTGTGTGTAGAAACTTATGCCAGGCTAGCTTGAGCACCACTTAGTGTAATTTGTATCATGTTCTAAACTTAATTTGCTAGGGTTGAGATGAAACCCATGATCTCGTTGCTAACTTTGGTTCATACTTTGATAATTGTTCTTGTTATGTTATAATGCTTAGGATAAACATAATTTGAACACTTCAGCATATTACTTTCACAATGCATGCCAAGTATTCATTGTAGTCAAAACACTTCTATGTTGAATGTGTAGCAATTCATGCTTCATTGATTATTATTGCTCTTTAGACTAATTGTGCCCTGAGAAGACAGTTAGTACTATGGAAAAATACCCTAATTGCAATTAGAATATCCATTTTGGGATAAGATTAATCATCCGAGTAATAAACCGATTTGTGATTAGTTGTCTTGAACAAGACAAATTAATACTAGGAATTAGTTAATTGCCTTAGTTGATAGTAAGCCATCTATTGAGACCCTGGATGAATGGCAGACCTGCCATTACAAGGGATGAGAACATTATCAACAATTGATCTGACTTAGCTGAGATTAGGTGGTGGATTCGACACCCTAGTGCTCTCCATCTGTTTACAATCTACCTTGCTTGCTTTAGTTTAGGTTCACACAACAACACCTCAGTCGTATCTACGACACCAAACAATATTTGTGTCACAATTCCTTTGAATTCAGTTTAGCAAGCCTTAGATCAACCATAGCACCACAAGTCTCTGTGGATCGATCCGTATTTGCTCAGTGCTGCATTGTAGACACCGTGCACTTGCGGTTTATAACAAGTAGGCAAAATCGGACCATCTTCCCAGCCTACCAAGTTTTTGGCGCCGTTGCCGGGGACTTGGCGTGTGCTGTCGTGAATTCTTCTGGCTTGTTTCACTGAATTTCATGTCTCCCTGTACATATTTGCCTTGACTTGTTACTTGTAGCCTTGCAAAAAGAGTGTAACTTAGCTGTTCTCTTTTGTTTGCATCTTCATTGCATATTGTTAACTACATCAGTGCATCTTAGTTAGTTCATTTTAACTGCATATCTGCATTCTTATTAGTTTGTATCCTCATCTGTTTCCTCATTGCATTTTTAGTTAGCTCATCTGAATTGCATCCTGTTCATCGCATCTTAGCTAGTTTACTTTAACTCCATTTGCATTCTCTTTTATCTTAATTGCACATCTTCAATTATATCTGCAGACCGACCTTGTAGTGTAGCTTAGTTAACTAGCTGTTCATAAAATTTTGCATTTTTTTCATCTTAGTCGCATATTAGTTAATGTAATTTGTAGCAGCTCATTTGCATCCGAGTTGATCTGAGCTACAACTTTATAAGTATCATTTCCTTGTAACTCTTAACTCCATTCACCCAAACAAGCATAACAACTAGTATTTTTTTCCCCGTGATCCAAATTACTCTCGATTTATTCATCTTTGCCTTAAGTTGCACATTTTGGGAACTAAAACTTTCTCTTGAGTAAACAGGTACCCGTGAGCTGTTGAGAAAGCCCAGGAAGAGAAGGAAAAGGCGCAAAACTTGAGTTTTGCAAAGCCCCGAGCAACCACTGCAATTCAGGTGAGTGGCTCTGTGATATGGGAGCTATATCACATCTGTGTTGAATTGTATACCATGATTGTGTGCTGAACCTTTGGGCATGTGCATGAACCTGTCAAAACTGACCTGTGCGTCACTGAAAAGTTGCTTAGCATCTCTGCATGTGCATATGTGACCCATTTTTGCATGATAACTTAGTTACCCTGCTTGAACAATCACCCCTGAGTCAATTATGGTTTACCCAAGTTTGCTGCATCAACTGGGCTGGTTGATATCAACTACCCCAGTTGACTCCAACAACCCTGAGCCTAACCAATCTGCCCATAGCTAGTCACCTTGAGTTGCATACCCTGAGCATTACCCACATGTGCAACCCTCCAGCCCCCTGAAGCTGTGAGGCTGTGTTGCAACTTGGTTAACCAAGTTTGCGGCAATACCCTCTTGAAATCAACTGGATTGGTTGAGGTCAACTGATCCAGTTGACTCTGTCAACCTTGAACATAGCCTGTGAAAACCAAGTATGTCAACTAAGTTTGTGAGCCTTCTGCCACCTTGCTAGCCCCCTGAAGCTGCAAGTTTTGGATCACAACTTGGAAAGCCAAGTAGCTGTAGCTACAAACCTGTTGACCCTGTCTACCTGTGCATGATCTCTAAATTTTGAGGTCAACAGACCCTGTTGATATCATCTGTGCTTCTTTGGTAATTTGTGTGTGAGCTGTGTTGCTCTGTGCTGTTCTGAGCACATAAACTGTGCTGAGCTTAAAACCTGCCCTGCACACATTACATTGATCTGTGCTGTGACAACCTGTGTGCTTAGCTTTGGGAATTTAGGTGCCAATTGTTGTGAAATTGTGTTGCCCTGTGTTGGTGTGAGTTTGTGCTACTTCTGCTGCTGCTAAACTGGGCTGTGCAAACTGTTCCTTGCACAAACCCTGAAGCCCAATCACTGGGCTCTGCTTCTGCCAACTGCTGGGCTGAAGCAAATAAACAGAAGCCCAATCACTGGGCTGTGCATTTTCACAGCAACTGGGATGCATAAACTGGGCTCTGTTCCCTGACAATCTCTGCACAACCTGAGCCCACAACAGCTAGGCTTTGCATAACAACTAGGTTTTACACATAACCTGAGGCCTGCTGTGCAACAACCCAAAGCCCACCTAAACCAAACATAAACCAAAACCCACACAAACCAAACAAAGCCCTCATAAACCAAAACCCAATAAACCAAACTGAGCCCACTACAACTGGTCTTTTACATAACCTTTGGGCTGTGCATTTGCATCACTTGGGCTTCGCTTCCCTGTTTTGAGACATCATTGGTTATACATGCTAGGTTATTTGAGTTTCTAGACCATGTCGATTTTGGTCATGCGATCGGGGATGGAAACAAATCAATCAGAGAGCTTGCTTACGGGCATGCTTCACAATATGAACCCCCACATACCATAGTGATTTTAGGGAATACTATGAACCTTCTCAGGGCCCTGACCTTGAATATCCATACCCTAATCATTATTACCACATGTATCATCAACCACCATGGGAGGATGAGCAATTCTATCCTCCAATGAACCCATGTATGCACTCAGTAGAAGAAAACCTCATAGAACAAAACAATGCTAGGTTTGAGCTGAATGCAATGCATGATCATCCATCTAGCAACATGTATGAGTTTCCCTTGTGTAGTGATCCATGTGCACAACCATATAATGATCATTCATATGAAACATGCATACCCACTATTGAAGACTCTCCTTCCATTGAACAGTGTTACTTGTTCTTAAAGATGAACCTGATTCATTTAGAAAAAGAAGAATGGAGGGAAGTTCATGATAGGATGATTGTTGTCCCTAATGAAGAAAATCTTGAAAATAGTGTTTCTCTTCCTACTCATACAACTGATATTGAATATGAACCTAATCTAGAGGAAAATGAGTACACTAGAAATGCTACAATTTTCAATAGGGAAATACATTTTTGTTATGATGATGATGATGATGAATATGATATGTTAGAAGAGCATGTGTATGCTGAAAATATGATGGAATCTTTTGGTTCAGAGACGTTAGGCGTCTCTTCTGTGAACCCTATGAATGATACTTCTTCTAACATTCATACATGTGATATTAACTCTGAGCTTGGGTTTGTGAAATTCTTCAGTGAAAGTGAGCATGCTACACAACTTGTTTGTGACTTAGGAAAGGATGAATCTTCTGTTGACACTAATGTTCTTTTGGATCGTGATATTATTTTTGTGTCTGATTCCCTGCCCATGTCACAATATGTTGCCTCCTCTGATGATTATGACATGGAGATTGATGAATTGTTCTATGCAGGTGAGCATGATTTACCTTTGTCTGACCTTAGGAAAGTGTGTGATCTCTCTCCTAAGGCACAGATTGAATCCCTTCCACCAAACCTAGATATAGTTTGTAACAAAATTGCAAAACCAACTTTTCTGAAATGCCTAATTTAGGCTTAGAGCTTTGTGCTTCCCAAGTCCTCTTGGACTATTTTGCATCAAAGTATAACACTTTTAAGGAACCACAGTTGGAATGTGTATGTCTGCCTGTTATTAGCAAAACTCATTTTGAGTTAGACCTTTTGTATGATGTACCTTTAAAATTGCAAGATTTTGTACTCAAGAACACATCTCGTTGACAAGTTTAGGTTTGTGGGTAACTTGTTCACGTCTGCAATCTTTCCTGCATTCTCATGTTATATGTGTGTAAAGTCATTGATGTTTACGCATACCGTCTTTTGGGTTGATCCTCAACTATTTAGACTTTGTTGGTATATGGTGACTTTTCATTGTATATAATCCAAGTAGGACTTGTTAAAATTTTCTTTTCTTGAATCGGTTGAGTCTTCTTGTACATATTTTGTGCTAATCCGATATGATCTCCACCGAGAATGTTGGATTCTAGCCTTGACAAATGAAGCTCTAACCTTGCTCCCGCCGACATCCTAATCTCTTCCCTTTTCTCTTATCGCAGCATAGTTCTCATGGTATGTGACTGTTTAAAATTTTATCATCTGTTGACACATTGAGGACAATGTTTGATTTAGGTTTGGGGGTGCATTTGCATTTAGAGTTTGGGCAGTGCTATCCCGCACTGTCGTGCGGGAAAGCAATATGAGCTAGCAACCTTCCTACCGTTAGATAGTAAATCCAACGCTCATAATGTGGCTATAATTCATTACAGGGTTTACAGCTGTCAAAAGAAGTTGAAATTATAAACTCATCATCTACTTAAATAAATATTTAGTATTTGGTACAATTACGAATCAGTGAACAAATTCCGATTTACTTTGCCAAATCATGAACTTTGATTATTGAATTTTCTGTTGTGCCATCAAAAGTGCAATCCGCATCATAAATTTTTCTGATTGGTTTGTCAAATCGCGAACCTAACTTAAAAATCCTCTTCTATTTTTGTAGTTGCATCCATCATTTGATTGTTCTTCTACAATTTTCTTGTCTAAATATCTCCAGATCCATTACCATTACTGATAAGACATGTATTCAAACTAACATGGATTTCCCCCTGAAAAAACTCCAAAACTAGGTCTGCCCAAAATCCATTTGTGAAATATTTGGTGAAATTTGACGATGAGATTCAGGGCTCTTCTTATTGATAAACTTTAAAATGAAGGGAAGGAAAAATAGATTGAACCATTTGTATTAATTGGTGTAATTAGCATCATTTTGTAAACTTATTGCTTCAAAAAAAAAAAAAAAAAAAAAAAAAATGAAAGAAGAATTCTGCAAACTTCGAGTTACGAAGAAAAAAGCTCCCCGAAGAAGAGAAGGATTAGTAGAAACGAGAATAAGATTTTTAAGAGGATCAATTTGAATTAAGTATGTAAACTTGAAGGACTGTATCTTTATTATGGAAATGCGAGATCTAGCGATCTAATAATTATCAAACGGTTGGAAGGTTGTAGCTCATGTTGCTTTCCGCACAGTCGTGCGGGATAGCACTGCCCTTAGAGTTTTCAGTCTTTCTTTTATTAAAAAAAAAAAAAAAAAAAAAAAAAAACTCTTTTCGTAAATAAAAACCTCCAACTTTAGAGATTTTAGAGTCACTAGCATGCCTCTAGCTATGTTTACATAGAGAGTCTGACCGAAATAACAGAACTTGGAAGTACTGGAGAACGCAATCGGGTTTCTTAGTTGATTAGAGCGTTAAAGTTGGATTTAACCATGCCGGAGGGCGAATTAGGTGCTGTTTAGATATTCGGTAGTAGAATTGTGATCAACCATAGTGGAGACTACCCATTTTACATCAAGTGAGGCACCAACCTTCAATTTTTGCAACTTTCTAGAAAAGTCATTAGAGTGTGTGTCACCGTACGTCAATTCCGGGTAGGAATGGTGAGCTACCCAACTTCGTACCACTTTCAGCACTACTTTTGATCTCTTGAGTGCTAATTTTTGTCAATCATGAGGGTGACGTCTAAAGATGAAAACTCCTTCTAAATATCGATTTGCAGTTAGCATCACTCTTTCTCTCAACAACATCAACACATTCATAGAAACACATCATCGTCAGCAAGCGGAGCATCATCAGAATATTTGAAGAAAAGTTGAAATAGTCCAAGGTTACGTGCAACAAAGAAAAGAAAATAGGATGAGAATTAATGAAGTTTGTGAAATCAAGACAAGTGTAAAAAATTGAGTCTTATTGTTTTATTGTTATTTTCTTTCCAAGTTAAAAAAAAAAATAAAAAAAAATAAAAAAAAATAAATAAATTGAGTTGTATTATTTTCATTTCATGTACTTAAAAAAAAAAAAAAAAAAAAATTGTCAAGTTTTTGTAAAGTTCAGAAGTTCGTCATCAACATCCGAAGACCGAAGATTGAAGACGTTTCTATGAATCTTTGAGAGAGTGATATTAATTGCCGATCGGGTGAGAAGGTAAGTGAGTACTCCCATCCTTGCTAATGGTTGATTTCCTTTCTTAGAGATCATCGAAAAAGATTCTTTTGTCCACACTTTTGTGGAGTCTCCAGAATTTATTTCGGAAGGTTAGCCTTCTTACCTACAACGTGTGCGGGATTTCTCTCTTTATTCCCCGCTTTGCACACATGAGAGACTAAAAACGATCTTTTTGAGTGCAATTATCATAAAACCCTAATGGTGAGGCGAAGTCGAGGCTTATGATCACAATCGAATCCGAATTCTTTCATATGGTATGGTTACTTCTCGCTCGGCACTTAAGGATGAGAATGCGTTCTTTGGTAGTTCTAACTTCTTGTTACTAGCATGCGAAACTCTATGTCCTCATAGCTCCTTGGATGCTTGAGACTCTTTTACACTCGAAGTTGGAGAAGGTTTTGTGGGTACACCTCTGATAAACCCTCACGAGACTACAACTCGTCCACTAGGGACACCTAGGGGTTTAAAGGCTTAGTGCATACGCTAAATGCATTCGAGAGACCTGCGACAAGGGTATAGTTAGGATTTCTTAATTTCTGTTTCACTTGAGGACAAGTAAAATTCAGGTTTGGGGGTATTTGATGAGTGCCAAATATTGCATATTTATACATCTATTTATTGGCATTTAACTCATCTTTTGTGTTCAGAAATCAGATATTATCCCAGTTCTGTGTTTTCTCTGTTTTCAAGAATAAATATTTGTACTGATTAATTTTGTATTTTTAGGTAGTAAATAAAGCCCGGAGAAATTGAGGAGCCAAAAGAGCAAAGAATTGGAGACAAGCGTCTATGGAGCAGAAAGCCAAAGCCCGCGCGCGCATCAGTTGCAACCCAACAAGTAGCAACTCATTTACAAGATTTGGGCTCGAGCTACCCACGACCCGGATCCGAGCCCGCACCATTTGAGCCGTTCAGATCTCGCCAGCTGCATCCAATGCTCGCTTCAACCTTTACATCATCTCTTGATGCTCCCGCTCCACACCAAAACTGCTTATATCCTGAGCCGTTGAGATTTCTTCCCCAAGATCCGACGCTCGCTCCATCATTCTCATCGTCCGTTGCTACACCCGCTCAACACCGAATCAACCCATACCCCTATACCCCATCGAGACAAACCCATTCTCTTCTCCATCTTCTCTTTCTTCTCCGACACAACCCTCTCCTCTCCTCCTCCCTCTCCCTGACAAACCAGAGCCATCACCACCTTCTCCTGCCATAGCCGCCTTGCCACCACCACTCCATCTCCTGTCATCATCGGTAGCCACTTGCTCTCCCTCTCTATCTCGAATCATCTCTCTCATAGCTTCTCCAACCCTAGAACCTAGGTTAGAGATAATTGGAGTTAGGGTTTCACCAATAACCCTCTGCATGGTCGATTTGACAAGAGAAGAGCATGATTAAGAGGGTATGGGCGAAAGGGTATGGTTCAATTTCTTTTTTTTTTGAAGTAAATTAGGGTTTCTCTCGGGCATGTGTAAATAGAACTTGATGTGTGTGTAGAAACTCATGCACAGGCTAGCCGAGCACCACTTAGTGTAATTTGTATCATGTTCTAAACTTAATTTGCTAGGGTTGAGATGAAACCCATGATCTATTGCTAACTTTGGTTCATACTTTGATAATTGTTCTTGTTATGTTATAATGCTTAGGATAAACATAATTTGAACACTTCAGAATATTACTTTCACAATGCATGCCAAGTATTCATTGTAGTCAGAACACTTCTATGTTGAATGTGTAGCAATTCATGCTTCATTGATTATTATTGCTCTTTAGACTAATTGTGCCCTGAGAAGACAGTTAGTACTATGGAAAAATACCTTAATTGCAATTAGAATATCCATTTTGGGATAGGATTAATCATCTGAGTAATAAACTGATTTGTGATTAGTTGTACTGTGACAAGACATCTAATACTAGGAATTAGTTAATTGCTTTAGTTGATAGTAATCCATCTATTGAGACCCTGGATGAATGGCGGACCTTCCATTACAAGGGATGAGAACATTATCAACAATTGAATCGACTTAGCTGAGATTAGGTGGTGGATTCGACACCCTAGTGCTCTCTATCTTTACAATCTACCTTCTTTACTTTAGTTTAGGTTCACACAACAACACCTCGGTCGTATCTACGACACCAAACAATATTTGTGTCACAATTCCTTTGAATTCAGTTTAGCAAGCCTTAGATCAACCATAGCACCACAAGTCTCTGTGGATCGACCCATATTTGATCAGTCTTTGCATTGTAGACACCGTGCACTTGCGGTTTATAACAAGTAGGCAAAATCGAGACCATCTTCCCACCTACCAAGTTTTTGGCGCCGTTGCCGGGGACTTGGCGAGTGCTGTCGTGAATTCTTCTGGCTTGTTTCACTGAATTTCATGTCTCCCTGTACATATTTGCCTTGACTTGTTACTTGTAGCCTTGCAGTAGTGTAACTTAGCTGTTCTCTTTTGTTTGCATCTTCATTGCATATTGTTAACTACATCAGTGCATCTTAGTTAGTTCATTTTAACTGCATATCTGCATTCTTATTAGTTTGTATCCTCATCTGTTTCCTCATTGCATTTTTAGTTAGCTCATCTGAATTGCATCCTGTTCATCGCATCTTAGCTAGTTTACTTTAACTCCATTTGCATTCTCTTGTATCTTAATTGCACATCTTCAATTATATCTGCAGCCAACCTTGTAGTGTAGCTTAGTTAACTAGCTGCTCATAAAATTTTGCATTTTTTTCATCTTAGCTGCATATTAGTTAATGTAATTTCTAGCAGCTCATTTGCATCTGAGTTGATCTGAGCTACAACTTTATAAGTATCATTGCCTTGTAACTCTTAACTCCATTCAGTCCAAACAAGCATAACAACTAGTATTTTTTTCCCTGTGACAGTCCAAATTACTCTCAGATTTATTCATCTTTGCCTTAAGTTGCACATTTTGGGAACTAAAACTTTCTCTTGAGTAAACAGGTACCCGTGAGCTGTTGAGAAAGCCCAAGGAAGAGAAGGAAAAGGCGCAAAACTTGAGTTTTGCAAAGCCCTGAGCAACCACTGCAATTCAGGTGAGTGGCTCTGTGATATGGGAGCTATATCACATCTGTGTTGAATTGTATACCATGATTGTGTGCTGAACCTTTGGGCATGTGCATGAACCTGTCAAAACCGACTGATGCGTCATCGAAAAGTTGCTTAGCATCTCTGTATGTGCATCTGTGACCCATTTTTGCATGATAACTTAGTTACCCTGCTTGAACAATCACCCCTGAGTCAATTGTGGTTTACCCAAGTTTGCTGCATCAACTGGGCTGGTTGATATCAACTACCCCAGTTGACTCCAACAACCCTGAGCCTAACCAATCTGCCCATAGCTAGTCACCTTGAGTTGCATACCCTGAGCATTACCCACATGTGCAACCCTCCATCCCACAAGCCGTGAGGCATGTTGCAACTTGGTTAACCAAGTTTGCGGCAATACCCTCTTGAAATCAACTGGATTGGTTGAGGTCAATCGATCCAGATTGACTCTGTCAACCTTGAACATAGCCTGTGAAAACCAAGTATGTCAACTAAGTTTGTGAGCCTTCTGCCACCTTGCTAGCCCCCTGAAGCTGCAAGTTTTGGATCACAACTTGGAAAGCCAAGTAGCTGTAGCTACAAACCTGTTGACCCTGTCTGCCTGTGCATGATCTCTAAATTTTGAGGTCAACAGACCCTGTTGATATCATCTGTGCTTCTTTGGTAATTTGTGTGTGAGCTGTGTTGCTCTGTGTTTGCTACGAGCACATAAACCGTGGCTTGAGCTTAAAACACGCCCGCACACATTACATTGATCTGTCTTGTGACAACTCTGTGTGCTTAGCTTTGGGAATTTAGGTGCCAATTGTTGTGAAATTGTGTTGCCCTGTGTTGGTGTGAGTTTGTGCTACTTCTGCTGCTGCTAAACTGGGCTGTGCAAACTGTTCCTTGCACAAACCCTGAGCCCAATCACGGGGCTCTTACGCTAACTGCTGGGTCAAGCAAATAAGCAAAGCCCAATCACTGGGCTGTGCATTTTCACAAGAATCGGGCTGCATAAATCGGGCTCGTTCCACGACAATCTCTGCACAACCTGAGCCCACAACAGCTAGGCTTTGCATAACAACTAGGTTTTACACATAACCTGAGGCCTGCTGTGCAACAACCCAAAGCCCACCTAAACCAAACATAAACCAAAACCCACACAAACCAAACAAAGCCCTCATAAACCAAAACCCAATAAACCAAACTGAGCCCACTACAACTGGGTTTTTGCATAACCTTTGGGCTGTGCATTTGCATCACTTGGGCTTCGCTTCCCTGTTTTGAGACATCATTGGTTATACATGCTAGGTTATTTGAGTTTCTAGACCATGTCAGGATTTTGGTCTGCGACTGGGGATGGAAACAAATCAATCAGAGAGCTTGCTTACGGGCATGCTTCACAATATGAACCCCCCACATACCATAGTGATTTTAGGGAATACTATGAACCTTCTCAGGGCCCTGACCTTGAATATCCATACCCTAATCATTATTACCACATGTATCATCAACCACCATGGGAGGATGAGCAATTCTATCCTCCAATGAACCCATGTATGCACTCAGTAGAAGAAAACCTCATAGAACAAAACAATGCTAGGTTTGAGCCAATGCAATGCATGATCATCCATCTAGCAACATGTATGAGTTTCCCTTGTGTAGTGATCCATGTGCACAACCATATAATGATCATTCATATGAAACATGCATACCCACTATTGAAGACTCTCCTTCCATTGAACAGTGTTACTTGTTCTTAAAGATGAACCTGATTCATTTAGAAAAAGAAGAATGGAGGGAAGTTCATGATAGGATGATTGTTGTCCCTAATGAAGAAAATCTTGAAAATAGTGTTTCTCTTCCTACTCATACAACTGATATTGAATATGAACCTAATCTAGAGGAAAATGAGTACACTAGAAATGCTACAATTTTCAATAGGGAAATACATTTTTGTTATGATGATGATGATGATGAATATGATATGTTAGAAGAGCATGTGTATGCTTTGAAAATATGATGGAATCTTTTGGTTCGAGAGACGTTAGGCGTCTCTTTTCTGGAACCCTATGAATGATACTTCTTCTAACATTCATACATGTGATATTAACTCTGAGCTTGGGTTTGTGAAATTCTTCAGTGAAAGTGAGCATGCTACACAACTTGTTTGTGACTTAGGAAAGGATGAATCTTCTGTTGACACTAATGTTCTTTTGGATCGTGATATTATTTTTGTATCTGATTCCCTGCCCATGTCACAATATGTTGCCTCCTCGATGATTATGACATGGAGATTGATGAATTGTTCTATGCGGGTGAGCATGATTTACCTTTGTCCGACCTTAGGAAAGTGTGTGATCTCTCTCCTAAGGCACGATTGAATCCCTTCCACCAAACCTAGATATAGTTTGTAACAAAATTGCAAAACCAACTTTTCTGAAAATGCCTAATTTAGGCTTAGAGCTTTGTGCTTCCCAAGTCCTCTTGGACTATTTTGCATCAAAGTATAACACTTTTAAGGAACCACAGTTGGAATGTGTATGTCTGCCTGTTATTAGCAAAACTCATTTTGAGTTAGACCTTTTGCATGATGTACCTTTAAAATTGCAAGATTTTGTACTCAAGAACACATCTGTTGACAAGTTTAGGTTTGTGGGTAACTTGTTCACGTCTGCAATCTTTCCTGCATTCTCATGTTATATGTGTGTAAAGCTGTTGATGTTTCTGCATACCGTCTTTTGGGTTGATCCTCAACTATTTAGACTGTTGGTATATGGTGACTTTTCATTGTATATAATCCAGTAGGACTTGTTAAAATTTTCTTTTCTTGAATCGGTTGAGTCTTCTTGTACATATTTTGTGCTAATCCGATATGATCTACACTGAGAATGTTGGATTCTAGCCTTGACAAATGAAGCTCTAACCTTGCTCCCGCCGACATCCGTAATCTCTTCCCTTTTCTCTTATCGATAGTTCTCATGGTATGTGACTGTTTAAAATTTTATCATCTGTTGACACATTGAGGACAATGTTTGATTTAGGTTTGGGGGTGCATTTGCATTTAGAGTTTGGGCAGTGCTATCCCGCACTGTCGTGCGGGAAAGCAATATGAGCTAGCAACCTTCCTACCGTTAGATAGTAAATCCAACGCTCAAAATGTGGCTATAATTCATTACAGGGTTACAGCTGTCAAAAGAAGTTGAAATTATAAACTCATCATCTACTTAAATAAATATTTAGTATTTGGTACAATTACGAATCAGTGAACAAATTCCGATTTACTTTGCCAAATCATGAACTTTGATTATTGAATTTTCTGTTGTGCCATCAAAAGTGCAATCCGCATCATAAATTTTTCTGATTGGTTTGTCAAATCGCGAACCTAACTTAAAAATCCTCTTCTGTTTTTGTAGTTGCATCCATCATTTGATTGTTCTTCTACAATTTTCTTGTCTAAATATCTCCAGATCCATTACCATTACTGTGAGACATGTATTCAAACTAACATGGATTTCCCCCTGAAAAAACTCCAAAACTAGGTCTGCCCAAAATCCATTTGTGAAATATTTGGTGAAATTTGACGATGAGATTCAGGGCTCTTATCATCTTCTTATTGATAAACTTTAAAATGAAGGGAAGGAAAAATAGATTGAACCATTTGTATTAATTGGTGTAATTAGCATCATTTTGTAAACTTGTTGCTTCACAAAAAAAAAAAAAAAAAAAAAATGAAAGAATAATTCTGCAAACTTCGAGTTACGAAGAAAAAAGCTCCCCGAAGAAGAGAAGGATTAGTAGAAACGAGAATAAGATTTTTAAGAGGATCAATTTGAATTAAGTATGTAAACTTGAAGGATCTGTCTACAATTAAATTCTCTAAAAACTGTATCTTTATTATGGAGATGCGAGATCTAGCGATCTAATAATTATCAAACGGTTGGAAGGTTGCTAGCTCATATTGCTTTCCCGCACAGTCGTGCGGGATAGCACTGCCCTTAGAGTTTTTAGCCTTTCTTTTATTAGAAAAAAAAAAAAAACTCTTTTCGTAAATAAAAACCTCCAACTTTAGAGATTTTAGAGTCACTAGCATGCCTCTAGCTATGTTTACATAGAGTCTGACCGAAATAACGAACTTGGAAGTCTTGGAAAACGCAATCGGGTTTCTTAGTTGATTAGAGCGTTAAAGTTGGATTTAACCATGCGGAGGGCGAATTAGGTGCTTGTTTAGATATTCGGTAGTAGAATTGTGATCAACCATAGTGGAGACTACCCATTTTACATCAAGTGAGGCACCAACCTTCAATTTTTTGCAACTTTCTAGAAAAGTCATGTTAGAGTGTGTGTCACCGTGCGTCAATTCGGGTAGGAATGGTGAGCTACCCAACTTCGTACCACTTTCAGCACTACTTTTGATCTCTTGAGTGCTAATTTTTGTCAATCATGAGGGTGACGTCTAAAGATGAAAACTTCTTCTAAATATCGATTTGCAGTTAGCATCACTCTCTCTCTCAACAACATCAACACATTCATAGAAACACATCATCGTCAGCAAGCGGAGCATCATCAGAATATTTGAAGAAAAGTTGAAATAGTCCAAGGTTACGTGCAACAAAGAAAAGAAAATAGGATGAGAATTAACGAAGTTTGTGAAATCAAGACAAGTGTAAAAAAATGAGTCTTATTGTTTTATTGTTATTTTCTTTCCTAGTTAAAAAAAAAATAAAAAAAAAAAAAAAAAATAAATTGAGTTGTATTATTTTCATTTCATGTACTTAAAAAAAAAAAAAAAAAAATTGTCAAGTTTTTGTAAAGTTCGAAGTTCGTCATCAACATCCGAAGACCGAAGATTGAAGACGTTTCTATGAATCTTTGAGAGAGTGATATTAATTGCCGATCGGGTGAGAAGGTAAGTGAGTACTCCCATCCTTGCTAATGGTTGATTTCCTTTCTTAGAGATCATCGGAAAAGATTCTTTTTGTCCACACTTTTGTGGAGTCTCCGAATTTATTTCGGAAGGTTAGCCTTCTTACCTACAACGTGTGCGGGATTTCTCTCTTTATTCCCGCTCGCACACATGAGAGACTAAAAACGATCTTTTTGAGTGCAATTATCATAAAACCCTAATGGTGAGGCGAAGTCGAGGCTTATGATCACAATCGAATCCGTTCTTTCATATGGTATGGTTACTTCTCGCTCGACTTAAGGATGAGAATGCGTTCTTTGGTAGTTCTAACTTCTTGTTACTAGCATGCGAAACTCTATGTCCTCATAGCTCCTTGGATGCTTGAGACTCTTTTACACTCTGAAGTTGGAGAAGGTTTTGTGGGTACACCTCTGATAAACCCTCACGAGACTACAACTCGTCCACTAGGGACACCTAGGGGTTTAAAGGCTTAGTGCATACGCTAAATGCATTCGAGAGACCTGCGACAGGGGTATAGTTAGGATTTCTTAATTTCTGTTTCACTTGAGGACAAGTAAAATTCAGGTTTGGGGGTATTTGATGAGTGCCAAATATTGCATATTTATACATCTATTTATTGGCATTTAACTCATCTTTTGTGTTCATAAATCAGATATTATCCCAGATTCTGTGTTTTCTCTGTTTTCAAGAATAAATATTTGTACTGATTAATTTTGTATTTTTAGGTAGTAAATAAAGCCCGGAGAAATTGATGAGCCAAAAGAGCAAAGAATTGGAGACAAGCGTCTATGGAGCAGAAAGCCAAAGCCGCGCGCAGGTTGCAACCCAACAAGTAGCAACTCATTTACAAGACTTGGGCTCGAGCTACCCACGACCCGGATCCGAGCCCGCACCATTTGAGCCGTTCAGATCTCGCCAGCTGCATCCAACGCTCGCTTCAACCTTTACATCATCTCTTGATGCTCCCGCTCCACACCAAAACTGCTTATATCCTGAGCCGTTGAGATTTCTTCCCCTAGATCCGACGCTCGCTCCATCATTCTCATCGTCCGTTGCTATACCCGCTCAACACCGAATCAACCCATACCCCTATACCCCATCGAGACAAACCCATTCTCTTCTCCATCTTCTCTTTCTTCTCCGACACAACCCTCTCCTCTCCTCCTCCCTCTCCCTGATAAACCAGAGCCATCACCACCTTCTCCTGCCACAGCTGCCTGCCACCACCACTCCATCTCCTGTCATCATCAGTAGCCACTTGCTCTCCCTCTCTATCTCGAATCATCTCTCTCATATCTTCTCCAACCCTAGAAGCTAGGTTAGAGATAATTGGAGTTAGGGTTTCACCAATAACCCTCTGCATGGTCGATTTGACAAGAGAAGAGCATGATTAAGAGGGTATGGGCGAAAGGGTATGGTTCAATTTCTGTTTTCGAAGTAAATTAGGGTTTTCTCTGGGCATGTATAAATAGAACTTGATGTGTGTGTAGAAACTCATGCCTGGGCTAGCCAGAGCACCACTTAGTGTAATTTGTATCATGTTCTAAACTTAATTTGCTAGGGTTGAGATGAAACCCATGATCTGTTGCTAACTTTGGTTCATACTTTGATAATTGTTCTTGTTATGTTATAATGCTTAGGATAAACATAATTTGAACACTTCAGCATATTACTTTCACAATGCATGCCAAGTATTCATTGTAGTCAGAACACTTCTATGTTGAATGTGTAGCAATTCATGCTTCATTGATTATTATTGCTCTTTAGACTAATTGTGCCCTAAGAAGACAGTTAGTACTATAGAAAAATACCCTAATTGCAATTAGAATATCCATTTTGGTATAGGATTAATCATCTGAGTAATAAACTGATTTGTGATTAGTTGTACTGTGACAAGACAGCTAATACTAGGAATTAGTTAATTGCCTTAGTTGATAGTAAGCCATCCATTGAGACCCTGGATGAATGGCAGACCTGCCATTACAAGGGATGAGAACATTATCAACAATTGAACTGACTTAGCTGAGATTAGGTGGTGGATTCGACACCCTAGTGCTCTCTATCTGTTTACAATCTACCTTGCTGCTTTAGTTTAGGTTCACACAACAACACCTCAGTCGTATCTACGACACCAAACAATATTTGTGTCACAATTCCTTTGAATTCAGTTTAGCAAGCCTTAGATCAACCATAGCACCACAAGTCTTTGTGGATCGACCCGTATTTGCTCAGTGCTGCATTGTAGACACCGTGCACTTGCGGTTTATAACAAGTAGGCAAAATCAGACCATCTTCCCAGCCTACCAATTTCCTGCGAAAACTGTTTTTTCAAACGATGAAGAAGGTCGGCCCTTATCCAACAACTGGGGGTGCGAATATCAATTGGGTGCCCCTTAGTAATTGGGTTACCCATTATACAAAGTGGGAGTCCGAATATCAAATGTCCTCCGGGGGTGTTCCGAGCAACTTTTCGAGCCGAATTTTCCAACAATCTTTATTTCCAAAAAATACCTACAAACACACAAAACACCATAATAAGGACAAAAGCGAGTACTAACAATGCGAAACATTGAGAACAAATTAGACACATAATGCGTCTATCACATGGTAAAACATTATATTCACTAAACTCCCTGTATCCACCAAAGTTCTATTTATTGCCCATTCTTCCACCGCTTTTGTTGATTCTCCTTCTTCCTTGCGTGCGCTTATCGTGATCACTAATGGAGATGTGTGATTTATATTCTCTCTTGATACCTCTGCTGCTGTAAATGTAATCTTCTGTTTTTCCCAATCTTTCAAAGGTGATGTCTTCTCCATTGTTGTAATCTTCTTTCCTTCAAAATCTCGTTTATGTATTCTTCCTCTAATATTTTCATGGAACTCATTAACCATTGTTTTCATAATCAAGCTACACTCCAATTTTTTATTACATTCTTTGGTTTTAATCTTCTCTACTTTAACTGATTTAACATTTTGTTTCCTCATCTTCTTGATTTGAATGACTTTAATAACAATCTTTTATCTTCAAACTTCATTAACTCCCATCCATGTTTCTAGCGCCAATATGTAGTTGCAGGAAATCCTACACTACACCCCTCACAAGAATCTATACAATCAAACTATTTTAAGATGAACAATCATAATTCTTATTGATTAAATTCTTGAATGTTTACAAGATAAAATGGAAATGAGCTAAAGAATTACAATCACTCTAAAATTTATCTCTCTTGATGACTTGCCCAACACTCGAAAAAGATCTCCCCCCTCAATAGGCCTGTTCGGCTCTTTATATAGGGTATTACATAGTGGATGACAACTAAGATGTCCTTTATTTTCGGGAATGACTTGCGAAATATCGCAAGTGTACAAATATATAATCTCGCAACACTCCTCGATCTCGCTAGGTCTTCACACCTTTCTTATGTCCTGGCTGTCGTCATCCATTGCGTCATTTATATTACTCGTCTGCGACACCTTCTCAAATGCTGTCGTTTATGGATTTCGCGAGGTATTGATGTTGCGATATTCTGATCCTACATGAGGTATATTTGGGTACCCTCGCCTTTTCAATTGGTATCAGAGCATGCAAACACGAAAAGATCTAACAATTTGTGTTTGGTGCGATCCAACCTATAAGAATTGAATTTAATGTCTGATTCAATTAACTTTATGCAAGAGTATGAATACTCAAATGTTGAAGATGTTACCACTTCGTTAACTCATGATCTAGGAGTTACGAAAGCATCTATGTCTATCTCTGATGAAAGAGAATAAGCTGATAAAGAGTTGGTAAAACTCCTAAAGCCTATACAGTCTCTGTCTTCTAAAGTGCTCATTTTAAAGACAAAATCAAATCTTCTTAAACAGGAGATCAGAGAAAAAGACATTCAACTGAACTGTCTAGCCAAAGAGAAAATAGATCTCGCCGTCAAACTAGAAGCTCTTGGTAAATCTCTTACAGATAAAGAGACACGTCCCATGATTCGACTAATGATGTTGTTGTGATTTCTTCGATGAGGAAACTAAAATTCCTTGCTCGACTTTTTCTGATTGTGACAAAATCTGGGTTGATCACATCTCAAATGAGATCAAGATGATGGTAGTTTTCCTAACTACATCAAGTTAGAAGAGGATGCGAAACCAACTTATAGATCCATCGATGATCAAACGAAATCTTGTCTAAAGGAAACTTTGAACCGATTCCGTGATGACTCTAAGGAATACAACTTTCAGTCACTAGACAGGAAACTTATACTTCTTCAACATACGGTGGTCAAATTTTTGAAAGAAGTTTCTTGTCTTAAAAAATTGAAAGATTATTCCTCAGTAGAAAGACAAATTATACTACATCCCGATAAGATCAACTCAAAGGAGTCAGAGGAAAGAGTTGATAATCGCTTCTGGAAAAAGGTTCCTCCGTACCCATATCGAAACAGTTATGGTTTTGATGAGGACCAACTTCAGAAGAAGGGGAAAGGGCGAATCTCTGCCAAAAGAAACAATTAGGATTTTCCGATAGTTGTTTCAGATGATCACACTAATGTGAATAATAAGGAAGTCCTTAGAATGAGAAAATCATATGAAAATCTCATTGAAAGAATTAAGAGAGATCTAGATATCTCCGAGAATTCTCACATTAGTACATTTTCTCCACATGATCATGTCTCTAGAGTTAGAAAAGATCATCATCTTGGGAGAAAATATTTTGGGCAGAAATTCCCTAAAAGAGACATGAACTATGTGTCTGATGTTCACTGTAAGCTGGAAAAAGCTTACTCCGATGCAACTTAGTTGTATCGAAATCGTGCACTCTCATCCCATACTGTGCTCTTAATATTGGATGAGAAAATCACATATAAACAAGGATCACATGATAAAGAAAGTTTTTTTTTTGGTAAAAAGGAGATATTGTTGGAATATCTTTCGATTCTATTCTTTAACAAGAACAGAAATTCGAAAACATATTTGTATATATTTTCGAAAAACCCTGGTTCATAAAATCATATTGGAAGCACGAAAAGTAAGAAACTGTCAAGGGTTTGTCCCATATCGAAGAATCATGAAGATTGTCTCTAGAAGCGTGTCTGATAATACCTCTGATAGATCTCAAGAAGAAATTAGCCTCTTTGCGATCGATGATTCAAAATCTACCAAGTGGTTCTCCACTGATGATATGCATGAAGCTATGTATGGGTTTGATCATAAGAAGTCTTTTCTCCTTAATGCAAGAACGAGATGGACTAGAAGAAAGTTTAGAGGAGGCAAAAAGTGATCTTGCTAACTTGAAGCTTCGGTTGGAAGATCTTATAAAATTTAAAGTGGTTGCGTACAAGTCTATTGAGACATGCTTTAAGAGTTTGATCACCGAAGAGACCTCAGTGAATAACAAGAGCACCACTAGAGATTAAGTTATTGTAATACTTAATCTAGTTTAATAGACATGAATTTTTGATTTATTTCATTAATTGTATTGGTCTATTATGAATAAAATTATTTGTTTGAGTAATTTTTCTTGTGATAGTTTTTGGTTTACATAGCATGTGCTTAATTGCTTTTACATGATTGCTATGTATGTTTATGGGATGTTTGATTTCGGTTTTACTACCTTAATATTCGATCTCATATTGTGAATCCTCATGGTTTGGGTGACTTTTTGATTTGGCGGGATTAAGTTCTAGCCCTAGTAGGTAGGCTTTATCCAAGGATTATGAAGGGTTCTGATAGAAATAATATGTGAAAAAGTCACAATATTTTGAATCGGTTTTGGTTTAGCATAAAAGCATATGTGTTTCGACGGTTTACAACTTTTTCTTGTAATTGTTAAAACCGGTTTTCAACCTTTCTCTCGTAAAGGTTGAGGTGTGTTGTTATTCTTTTTGTTCACGCATAAGGATGACAACGTGGTGATATTTCGATATCAATTCTCCTGGACGAAAATGCAAACATATTGGAGAAGTGGATGCGAAATTTGAGGTAACAATCTTGTTAGTTAATTGTTTTCCTGTTTAAGAGAAGCCTGAGTTTATATTATATATATTTGTTGCTTTTGCTTAACAAAATTTCGGTTCAATTGATATTTATTCCATGATGTGTGTGTGGATATGTGTTTCAATTGGTTCCGGTTAAGAAAAACTATTGTTATCATGATTTATTGTGTGGTATCAATTGTTTAGGCTTACAAAATTTTGGTATTATTGATGTGTGTGTGTGATTCAATTGGTTAGGTTAAGAAAAACTATTGTTATCTTGCTTTTGTATGGTATCAATCGTTTAGGCTTACAAAATTACGGTGCAATTGTGGTGATTATAATGTCTATGTTGTTTCAATTGCTTCCGATTGAGGTGAATAATTATGCAACTTGATTTATTTTGGTTTGTATGAATTATTTATGGCTTAACGAAATAATATGTGTACGGGATGAGTTGTTTAGTCCAATTCGATTCCGGATAAGAAACTAAGTTAATTATGATCTTAGTTAGACTTATTGAAGTGAGGTTTCGGTTATTCAAGTCTAATCGAATGCCTAAACAAGAAATGCTAGTTAACTAACCTAGCACTTGTCTTGTTTAAAATTGAAAGGTCTAAGTTTATGGATAATTAGAACCTGATGAGAAAAATGGAGTTTATCTTTATTTTGGTATTATCGAATTAAGCAGTTATTTTTGAACAATCGGTTTAGCAAAGGGACTAATATGCTTAGTCATTTTTGGTTTGCTAAACTAAATTGGAAAAATTGTTTCGGGCAATTGTTTCCTTGGTAACATATCAAAATAAGTCTACTTGTAGTTTCGGTTTTGATATTGGTTACCAGAACATGATGTGTGGAACCCTCATGCCTAACTCTACAGGTTTGCAAGTTTATTCTGAGATTTGTAAGATTCTTTTCGTGTTGTCCATTATTTTTTCTTTTCTTTGTCATTTTTGTGACAAAAAGGGGGAGAAATATATGGACTAAACAGGTGATGCTGGCATTGATATTTATATTGATTGGTATCGCTAGGAAAAGAACATTGGTACTTGAATGTTTTTATCTAACGAAAGAGTGAAAGCACGGACTAAGGGGGAGTAATATGTCATATTTTGGTATAACAAAGATGTGCGGATTGAATATTTACCTATCTTCCTTAGAGGGAGTAATGGCTTTGTTATTATA
>JAJJWW010001496.1:44464-141416 GCA_023531295.1 Papaver armeniacum | reverse complement strand
ACAATGGTGAATTCAAAGAAAAAAATCAAATTTTCAACCTCTTAAGAACAATTCTCACATCACAATCATCTTCCATTTGCAAAAAAAAAATTCCACTCAAAAACCATTTTCCCTCCTTCTACTACTCAACTAACCCACACAAATTCAAATAAAAATAAATACACACTAATTTATCCCCGAAATACTTAACATTTTACTAATTATAATTAATCAATAATCCTGATTAGTGGGGGCTAGATTAGGAATTAAAAAAATAATTACATAGGGGGCCACCCAGAATTGCTATTGGGACACCGTTTTTGTCCTGTAGCTATATCCCCCAATTAATTTTCATATCCCCAATTGCGCGTTCTTCTAAAAGTAGGGACATGTAAATAATGTACCGGAAAGTGAAATATCAGATACGTCAGAAGTTGGATCCGAATGTAATGACTGAGTTAGTTGAGTTGGAAGAAAAAACAAACAACAACCGTAAGCTGCACCTAAAAGTTCTTTTACGTATGGGCCTAACCTTATGTTCCTTTTCGCATGGGCCTATTTCAGCAAGCAGTAGTGCTCAATTTATTTCTAGAGCCGAGTGAAGATTGTGTTAAAGCTTAAAATACATCCCCTAGCCCTATACTCCTGTTTAAGTTAAGTTAATCTCTTCTTATTTACAAGTCTTTTCTTGTTACGGTGTACTTGAAAACCCTATTTTCTTCTCTCCTTCTCCAGTTCTCCTATCACTCGACATGAAGTTTTTAAAGAGGTAATTGCAACAATGTCAAACCTTCCGGAAGAGATTGTGTTACGGTTAAGCTAATCCTATTCTTGTTTATAAGTCTTATTATGGTTTACTTGAAAAACCTATGTTCTTTTTCCTCTTCCTACCACTCGACGTGAAATTGAAGAAGAACAAAGAGGTAATTGCAACAATGTCAAGCCTTCCCGAAGAGATTGTCCAAGAAATCTTCTAAAGGCTGCCAAGGAAGTCCCTTTCGCGATTTAGGTGTGTAAGCAAGTCTTATTGTGCATTATTTGATAGCCATAGTTTTCATAAAATGCATCATGAGTACATTAAAAACAATGCTAGTATTATGTTTTGTTACGGTTTACGCGAAATAATGTATAAGATAGATTATAAGTCAGTATCGTCTTTATTGCCATTGTCAACATCATCAACTATGAGGGAACGTTCTAAATCTTTTACACGGACGGCCAGCCCTTCTATATTTCAAGATTTGTATAGAGTTAATCTTTTGACTAATGCCTTGGTTACTATACTTCGTAATAAAAATAGTCTTTATGAATTTTACATTTGGAATCAGGCAAACCAAAGGTATCACAAAATATTCATGCCACTAGATTTAAGTGACAGGTTCAATTGTCGATATGGATTTAGTACAAGACTGATGATTACAAGTTGGTAATGGTGGTTGTCGACATCTGGAGTTCAATGCGTTCTAAAAGCTTATGTTTATACATCAAAATCAAAGTCATGGGAATTAATTGACAGAATACCTTACCATGGATATGATGAAGGAGTGTTTTTTTGATGGATCCCTTCACTGGCTTGCCCGTACTGCTGGACAAGACTCCACTGTACTGATCTGTTCTGATACTGTTAATGAGAGATTCCAGAAGGTGGAAATGCCAGAAGCTTCTATTCCACTGTACACATTCTTAATTGTTTCTTTTGGATTTATTTTTATTTTTATGTTGAGCCCTCTGATGAAACGAGATGTTTGTATGTTTGATATAACAACTTAGTTTGCATAACCAGGAGAGGAAATAAATTTATCCCCTTGGTAACATAGACTAACCTTAATTTGTAAGATGCTATATGTAAAAGAAATTGGGATGGATCGAACTAACTTAAAAAAATTCATTGCATCAAGAACCAGATCAGTACTATTAATTCATTGCTCAGATGGTTTAGTAGATCTACTAAGAAAAGCTACATTAACAGCAGCTGAAGCACTAAAATTTGTCATCCTTATCACCATCTTTGTCGTGGTCATTATCCTCATTTTCATATAATATTCAGCCTGGGGCGCTTCTCCAGTAAACCATGCGGCCACAGCATGTGGGTGATATTGTCACGGTTGGTGCACCTTCCCGTTTTGATCAGTGGGTATGGCCTAAGTTTTCGCAAGTTTAGACCCGAAGGAAATTGTGTTAAAACTTTAAAATACCCATCATATTTAAGTTAAGTTGAATTCCAATCGTCTTGAAAACCCTATTTTCTTCTTCCTCCTCTTCTTATAAGTTCTCTCACGACATGAAGTTGAAGAAGAGGAAAGCGGCAACTGCAACAATGTCAAATTACATCCCGGAAGAGATTCTCCAAGAAATCGTCTTAATGCTACCAAGAAGGTCTCTTATGCGATTTAAGTGCGTGAGTAAATCTTTTTGCACATTAATTTCTAACCCTAGTTTTCAAAATATGCATCATGAGCTTAGTAACATAAAAAACAATACTAGTATTGTGTTTCATGAGGTTATAAGTAACTCAAAAAACAGCTATCCGTTTTGGATTAGCAATATTTATAGAGTAGATTATAAATCAATGTCGTCTTTATTGCCATTGTCAACATCATCAACGACAAGAATGTGTGAATTTCTTCATCGGATGGATTACCCTTCTATATTACAAAATTCTAATGATTTTAAGTTTCTGTGTTCATGTAATGGCTTGGTTTGGATATGTCATGATGGGTATATGTGTCAAAGGTTTTATATTTGGAATCCGACAACAAACGGGTACAAACAAATACTCATGGGATTACGAAAAGAATTTGATGGGTGTGGATTTGGTTATGATTACAAGACTGGAGATTACAAATTGGTTACGGTTGTGTTCAGACGGGCTACAAATTGTTCAGATATTAATGTCTATACACTAAGATCAGGTTCATGGAAAACAATTCAGAGAGTACCTTATTATCTATATAACAAATACCTTTATGAAGGAGTCTTCTTTAATGGAGCTCTTCATTGGTTTGCGCATACTTTTGGAAAGGACTCCACTGCACTGATGTGTTTCGATATAGTCAATGAGAGATCCATGGAGATGGCACTGCCAGAAACACCTATGCCATCATGTCCAGAAGAGGCTTTGAAAAAAGATATCGCCATAGATTTGGGTGTATTGGGAGGGTGCTTATGTTTAGTTTTTGGGATTTGGAAAACCCGCATTGATGTATGGATAATGCGAGATTATGGTGTGAGAACATCTTGGGCTAAAAGTTTCTCCATTACCCAGGAGATAATGACTACTAACATTTGGGATTTGAAGTTAGTATGGAGTTTCAAGAACAATGAGACTTTGTGGGAGGTCAATAGGGGTTTCATTTTATATGACCCAAACAGCAAACTATATAGAAAACTGAAGTTGGATTCTCATGAGTTTAAAAGTTCTGTAGCACGAAATCATATGGTTAGTTCAGTTTTGCTTTAAGGTACTTTTATGCACTACCTAGGATCGGAGGATGCATGTATCTAAGTGAAAGATAATGGTGTTTCGAACAAAAACTTGACAAGCAAACTAGTATAGCTATGTAATGGATCTTATGCCATAGTTGGTGCATCTTCAAGAGACTCATAAACAAACAACAGCTATAATTCAGTCGGAAACAACAATTTTCTCAAAGTTCGTCAGTGTTGTGTTTTGTATGGATTTGGTAACTTCAGTGGTAGTCATGTTTAAAAACATGTTATTTATTCGGCATAACCACCATGTAGAGTTTTGCATATATGTTCAGTACGTTTTAAGTTCTGCACGTTTCATTTACTGTTTATTGTATACGCCCTGTGCTTGTGGTTGTAGCTAAGTTTTTTTCTTTCTTTTTATATTCTTGCTCATTACATCTTGGTGGTACTTTCTTTGTACTCTTTTTAATTAATTATTTTACCACTAAAATCGTTTAATTCCACCGATCAGAGAGTGGCCTTTGTCAGTCTAGGCAATGTGAAATTTGAATAAGAATAAACATAGCCATCCACATTGTCTTCTATATTTATAAAATGGCCAGAAAACAAACAAGAAAATGGCACTAGCAAAAGAGCCTAGTGAAAAAGATAAGTTCAATATAAGGTGGTAGAATTTGGAGGGTGCCAATGCATAGTTTTTCAAGTTTTTAACGTCCATGTTGATGTGTCGATGATGCAAGAATTTGAACTAACCCGTGTTTTCTTTTCTTTTTTTGGGCGAATTCAGTTGGTGTTTTTTCATATAGGTTGCCTCCATTGTCTCAAGTTTCTAGATCTCTCTGCTCATTGTCATGAATTCTTCTGGATTTGCTAAAAAGAGCAACGTTGGACTAGTCTTTGAACTAAAGCACATGTTTTCTTTTCTTCTTCGTTATAACTTAAGGTGCACGGTTTCTGTGTGAAATCATTGAATGTTGTTTCCTTCTTTTGTCTTGTTAATAAAAGTTCAAATACTCACAACCGAATTGAAACATAATAAATCAATAAGAAAGGGGGAAAAAAATATCAAAATTTCTAATAATAAAAGTTCTAATATCCGGTTAACAAAATTTTAACTAAACGGTTAACAAAATTTTAACTAAATAATGATGCACCCATTATATTTTAACAAATATCTGCTCAAACATCATGATGTACAGTATAACTTTTTCAGTGGAATAAAAGACCCGAAGGAAGTTGTGCTAAAACTTGGAAGGGTCGGGAATCGGGATCAACTAACAAAAGGTTTTAACGAAACCTAAAATATCGAGCCTTTTAGGTTAGGTTAATCCTCTATTTATTTATAAGTGTTTTCCTGTGAGGGTTTTAGATTACTTACTTGAAAAACCCTATTTTCTTCTTCCTACTCCTCTCTCACGTCACGAAGTTGAAGCAGAAGGAGAAAGAGGCAATTGCAACAATGTCAAATAAACTCCCGGAGGAGATTCTCCAAGTCTCTTAAGCGATTCAGGTGCGTAAGCAAGTTTTGTTGTGCACTATTTGATAGCCATTGCTTTAAAAATATGCATCATAAGTACAATACTAGTATTATGTTCTGTAACGGTTTAGGAAAAAGAATGTATACAATATATATATATATATATTTTTGATCAGTTGTTTATAGGTAAAAATCGTTTCCGCCGATTTTGGTAAATTCGGTAGGTGAGTGAGAAACTGGTTTAAACCCTAAACAAATGTGTTGCACGTGAGCACTTTATAGATTCGAGAGATCAATCTGTACAAGTCCGACCTAAACCAAGAAATGGCCGTTCCAGACTTGCTTCGGTCACAAAGTGGAGGAGAAGGGTTGATTTGGGGAGGGAAGCAAAGAAAGGTGTTGAGACCCGAATAGTGGGGAGAGTAGTGTCTCGACTTGTATTAGAAAGTGAAAGCTTAGGAAGCTTGCAAGAGATGAAAGCTTTTTGGAGAGCTTGCAAAGTTGCCTTTTCTGTGAGTGTTGTATTTTTCTCCTGACCGAGACTTGTTGTCCGGTGGAAATAGGTAAGGCCTATTTATACAAGTCGAGATTGAAACGTACCCTGGCCTCATGAAGGAAGAGAGTAAAGGGTGAAATAATGGGAGGAGTTGGTAACCGCAAGGTGTTTATGGGTGAAAACGTTTTCACCATTATTTTCTCATTTATTTGACCGCTTTATTCATATTCACGCTTTCTTAATGTGAGCGTAGTGTACGCTGCAAGCTGTGACCGCCAAACCAAGACCCTGGAAAGCATCCCCGATTTGTGTTGATGTCTCGAGTGTTGGTTGCACCTTGAGTGCAAGTGGCGCTGCTAGGGGCGCGTGTGGCATGTGCCAATGGCATGTGTGGAATGCCTTTGTTGCGGGTTGCACCTCGAGCACAAGTGGCAGTGCCAGAGCTGCTAGTGGCGTGTGTGGCATGTGCCAATGGCATGTGTGGAATGCCATTGGTGGTAGGTTGTACGTTGAGTGTAAGTGGCAATGCATAGAGCTGCTATAGGCGTGTGTGGCATGTGCCAATGGCATGTGCGGAATGCCTTGGCGGTAGGTTGCACGGTTTGCAAGTTAGGCTACCAGCGTGGGTTTTGGCATGTGCCAATGGCCCGTACGGCCAAGTTGGCCTAGGTTGCACGGCTTGCAAGTTGGGCTACCAGCGTGCGTGTTTGGCATGTGCCAATGGCATGCGTGGCCAACTTGGATCATGGCCTGGTAAGAGAAGCTACCAGCGATGCATGTTGGCATGTGCCAATGACATGCGTGGCCATTAGGACCATGACTTGGTAAGAAAAGCTACCAGCGAAGCGTGTTGGCATTTTCCAATGTCATGCTTGGCCATTAGGGCCACGGTTTGGTAAGAAAAGCTACCAGCGAGCGTGTTGGCATGTGCCAATGGCATGCTCGGCTATTAGGGCCACGGTTTGGTAAGAAAAGCTACCAGCGAGCGCGTTGGCATGTGTCAATGGCATGCTCGGCCATTAGGGCCACGGCCTGGTAAGAAAAGCTACCAGCGATGCGTGTTGGCATGTGCCAATGGCATGCTTGGCCATTAGGGCCACGGCTTGGCAAGAAAAGCTACCAGCGATGCGTGTTGGCATGTGCCAATGGCATGCTCGGCCATTAGGGCCACGCCCTGGCGAGAAAAGCTACCAACGAGCGTGTTGGCATGTGCCAATGGCATGCTCGGCTATTAGGGCCACACCCTGGTGAGAAAAGCTACCAGCGAGCGTGTTGGCATGTGCCAATGGCATGCGTGGCGAATTTGGCCCAGGTTGCACGGTTTGCAAGCCTAGGTGCGGGCGCTACTTTGGCATGGCGCAGCTAGGGCCAAGGTAAGGGTGTTTGGCTTGGCGTGGCGTGACCAGCGTAGATAGGGCCAAGGCATAGTGTGTTTGATATGGCGCGGCTAGCTTGAGCTAGGTGTGGCTGGCATGATTTTCCATTGGCATGGAGGTGCGACTAGCATGGTTGGCATGCTTTGGCGCATTTGGTGTGGCTGGCATGATTTGCCATTGACACAGAGGTGCGGCTAGCTTGGGCTAGGTGTGGTTGGCATGATTTGCCATTGGCACGAAGGTGCGGCTAGCATGGTTGTCATGCTTTGGCGTGTTTGGTGTGACTAGCATAGCTAGGGCCAAGGCAGAGTGCGTTCGGCATGGCGCGGCTAGCTTGGGCTAGGTGTAGCTGGCATGATTTGCCATTGGCACGGAGGTGCGGCTAGCATGGTTGGCATGCTTTGGCGCGTTTGGTGTGGCTGGCATTATTTTCCATTGGCACGAAGGTGCGGCTAGCATGGTTGGCATGCTTTGGCGCGTTTGGTGTGGCTAGCATAGCTAGGGCCAAGGCAGAGTGCGTTTGGTACGACACGGCTAGCTTGGGCTAGGTGTGGCTGGCATGATTTGCCATTGGCACGGAGGCGCGGCTAGCATGGTTGGCATGCTTTGGCGCGCTTGGTGTGGCTGGCATGATTTTCCATTGGCACATAGGGAAATTAGGGTTTTGTTCGTTGTAACCCTAATTTGAAAAAATACCCCCTATTAATTACTGACTACATGCATTAAATGTCCTAATAAATGTGTCACTGGTGACATTAGGTTATTGGGGTTTTACGATTTTACCCATTGTTTAAAAACCACCATCACATTAAGTCCCCTGCTTAGCTCGGAACAGGAGCTTTGTTGCGAGGTAAGCATAAGATGGTGACAAACTATCAACAACAAATCGTAAAGAGAATTGAAGAGGCTTGTCTGACCTTTTATAAATAGGATTTGGAATCCTCACCTGTGACGGACCGGAAAATTACGCCTTTGGCGCGTTGCCCCGCAGGCCGTAACTCCCCCGATGCGCCATGATGATGAAGCTACGATCCGGGCCTCAAATCTAGGCAAATGCACGTTCAATTGCCCTTGCAAGCATGCTCATGGAGCATGATGCATCTAATTTAGCTTCCACACCATTCCAACTTACCCTTGTTCCGCAAAGGGTTTATTAAGGAAAGCAAAAACTTCCTTAATACGGCAAAAACGACCTTTTGAGGCTCTAAACGATGGAATTTGGCTAAATTGTGGTGACCATGTGGATTAACATGTCTTGATCTTTGGGCCGTTTCCCATCAAAATGGACTCCTCTTGAGCTAAATTACGACTTTCGGGTTTTTCGCCTCCAGATAGGCTATAGCTTGCTCTTTGTAGCTTGATAGGAAGTATGAGCATCCACTTGCTGGCATGCAACTAAGCCTCATCAAGAATGGCCACAATCATCTCTGGCGTCGAGCTCAGAGCTTAGATGATATGAGGGGCCAGAATGTCGCAATCATCTCCGAATTAGATGATATTAGCGACAAAGTCTTTGGACCGGCAATCTTTGCAACTCATTGCGGCTGCCTCGTACCCTCACCTACTCTAAAGGGATCAAGCACAGACCGTAGTTCATCCACGAAGGGACGAAACTTAAGCCAACTCGTTTGCATGGCCGTGGCCAAGCAATAATGGAAATGGCCTAGTCCGTATAGGCCGTTCAAGTCGAAATGCATCAAGTGATGCATGTTAGGTCCATAATATTGCATAACGATGCCTAAGCATCAAATGCCCTCTTCGCGAGGCTACGCAACTATAAATGAGCCTTAGGCATCATTTATACTCTTCCTACTAAGCTATGAAGCTTACTTGGTACATAGTCCGCATATGCACCTTCAACCAACTACCCCTCCCTATATATGTCTTAATGGAATTTCTACAAGTATGGAAAGGGGACCAAAATTATTTCATCAACTCCCGTTTACTATTCATGGCCGTTGCCATGTATTTTCCCGATGTCAGGCCATGTTGGCGTATACTCACCTTAACCAACCCGATGTCCGGCCATGTTGGCCGTCCACTGCCAACCCGATATCCGGCCATGTTGGCCGTTCTCTTCCAACCCGATGTCCGGCCATGTTGGCCGTCCCTCTCGCTTACCCGATGTCCAATTTATGTTGGCCGTCCTCTGCCAACCCGATGTCCGGCCATGTTGGTCGTACACTGTCAACACATTGGCCAAGGGCCAATGTTCCTTTTCCTACGCAACAAAAGCTTTGGATGAAGCTTCATATCATGCCATGGCGCATCTTTTAGCATGCGCCATGCTAAAAACACGGGGTGTTACATCACCTCTGGCAGTTTTTCACAAATCGGGAGGCTGGCACAATTGGGAAGTCATCGTTATTGAGAGACAAGAAGCTGGGCGGCATTGATAAGTTGACGCGAGTTGGGAAACTGAGTGTGCTAGCTGGCGGGACCGGCGCAAAGTGGGAAGCTGATCGCGCTAGCTGGCGGGACCGGCGCAAGGTGAGGAAGCTGAGCATGCTAGCTGGCGGGACCGGTGCAAAGTGGGAAGCTGATCATGCTAGCTGGCGTGACTTGGGCGACGTTGGGAAGTTAGGCGCAATTGGTGGGACCAGTGCAACTTGGGAGACATTGGAAAGTTGGGCGCAATTGGTGGGACCGGTGCAACTTGGGCGACGTTGGGAAGTTGGGCGCAATTGGTGGGACCGGTGCAACTTGGTCGATGTTGGGCGCCCGTTCCTTATATGCACGATTTTGGTATAGGGAAATCCTTCCCTATTTCAGAATCTCCACGCCCATATATATAAAATCCCCTTTTCTCATCTTTGTTCTTTCATCTTTTCATACTAGCGGCAGAGTAACAAAGAAAAACCGGCTTCCAGGTATGTTTTCCAGTACTTCTCTTGTTTCCCTTTTCATGTAGGTGCAAACCCTAAAATTAGGCGTTTTTTCTTTTAGAATCCTTGCAATGACATTGCGCATATGATTTATTGGCGTGTTTCTTGTGGAAAATATTGTATATATGCACCCAAGGGAAATACTGCATATACGATTCGAACTCGTAGAAAAATGCTCCATATATAATTTTGAACCCGAAGAAGGATACCATAGACGCATTCGAGCCCGTAGAAAATACTGCGTATATAGTTTTGAACCCGAAGAAGGATACTGCAGATGCACTTGAGCCCGTATAAAATACCGCATATATAATTTTGAACCCTGAAGAAGATACTGCATGTGCAGTTTCGAATCCGTAGAGAATACTGTACATGTGCTTCATATGACTTCGAACCCATAGGAAATATTGCATATATGAATTTCGGACCTGAAGGAAATCTTTTGCGTGCGATTTTGAACCCGTAGGAAAATGCTCCATTTATAATTCTGAACCCGAAGAAGGATACCATAGACGCATTCGAGCCTGTAGAAAATACTGCGTATATAATTTTGAACCCTGAAGAAAATACTGCGTGTGCAGTTTTGAACCCACAGAGAACACACCCTATTTTGTTTTTCTTTTTTGTTGGGTGTGGTTATGTGTCAGGGAGATAATTTCTTCTTTCTCCGTATGCAGATATCTTGTTACTAAGCTGTTATGAAGAAATCCGACAAGATGTTACCTGAACAAAATTTCGCCTCATCAAAGGATGTTCATAGTTCCAAACCAAACACAGATGATGAATTCTTTGCCAAACCCCTCGCCCCTGTTCGGAAGAATCACCCAGATTTCGTGCCAATTTTGTTAACTGGTGGTGAAGATGAAAACAAGACACGTTCGGTTCGCCCAGAGATCACCATACGGTTCTGTCTTCATAAATGGGTATATTCTTCTTCCAACATTGATTTCAGGATGTGTCAAATCCCATTGCGTTCTTTTGATAGATGGGTTGAGTTCATGGTGACTAAGGAGCACATAAATACCAACTTGACTCGAGCGCAGATTATTGATGCTGTCAGAGCTTCAGTAAATTTCCATATTAGGAAGGATATCCCGGGCTTGGTTGCTTTCATCTCCAGATGGTGTTCGGACACCCATACGATCATATGTAGATTGGGTGAAATAACTTTCTCCTTGGAGAGTGTGTCTCTCTTGCTGAATCTTCCGGTGGCAGGGGAATCTCAATATCCGATTGTCTGAAGGTGATGAGAAGATGCGGGATGACCTTGCCGCTAAGTTGGGAGATTTCTCTCGAAAAGACTCCACTGCGAAGTCGAAGGATTCTGTCCGGAAACAGGATGAAAGGTGCTTTTACGGTGGTGGATATCGCAATGGTTTCCTGACGAGCCGGAACCCAAACGAAAAGCATGATCTTCATGTTGCGGCATTTTGGCTCTCACAGTTTGTCTAGAGACATTTTTGATGACGGTTATGGCAATAAGGAAATAAGACCAGAGTTGCTAGTGATTGCTGTGAAGTTAGCAAAAGGTGAAGTTCTTCCCATTGGCAAGCTATTCCTTGGTTCCTTGTATGTGCATCTGGATCACATAATTGCGAACATGCGAGTTTCGAATGGTTTCACAAAAGTGGATTCATATGTGCACGTTGCTTTTCTACAAGCCTGGTTATGGGAGCACTTTGAGAAGTATGCTCCGAAATCGTTGCCTTCGATTCCCCCGAGTTGGGGCGGCTCTCGAATTCTTCGATGGGTGAACAGGCGTCCAAGAGTTGGCATGAGCTTGGTTAGTCTTCTGGATAAGTCGCATGAAATCAGTTTTCGTCCATGGGAGCCGATCCATAGGTCGGTGACTCAAATTGACACCTTTGCTTCTGCTCCGATCATGTCTTTGTCTTCTGACGGAAACTTGAGTGTTGGTGAAAACTTGTTTATTCAAAGCTGCAAGTCCGGCTATATGCCGTCTTTCTTCATGGGGTCTTTCCAAATAGCTGCTTACAATATTGACCGTCTTTGCTCGTCACATGGGTTTCGATCAAGGTGCCTTTTGCTTACCAGCTGGTTGTTCTTAAGGATTCATTGCATGCCGCCCTCAATGCCAGTGCCCTTGAGCCGGGTATCCGCCTTCCCTTCTTTCGAACGGGAAGAGTAACTTCGACGACTTTTGGCTATAATGAGTTCTGGTACGATGAGTTCATTATGATTCAAGATTTTGTAAATAACGTGGTGGAGAATGTTCATTGTAAACCTTTCCCAGCAGTTTTGAAGAAGTATCCAATGTTGACAGATCCCAAGCGAAAGTTGCATGGCAACTCGGAAAGTCCCCAGGCAAAGGAACAGAGAACGAAGAATCGTCTTTGGCGGGTTCGGGCGGTTTCAAAAGATCCTCCCGCAGCTCTCGTGTCTTTCGCTTCTTCCAATAACCCGGGTATGTGTCGCCTCCTTGTTGGTTTGTCTCAAAACACGTGAATTTGCTGAAAACATGTGTCTTGTTTCTTCCAGGGCTTCGGTAGTGTTAATGCTTTCGCTTCCCTTGCACGTTACCAGGAGACGGCAATTTCTTTGAAGAATTCCGGCGGCACTGAGCCTTCTCATAGCGGTGATGAGTCAGAGAAAGGAGAAAGTTCAACAAGTGAGAGTGATTCCTCTGGTAGCACTGGTTCTTTTTCGGGAAGTGGCTCGGTGAGTTTCACGCTTCTTTTCTTTCTTCTTCCGTTGCTTCTTTTGGAAAATTTCTAACTCAAGTTCGCAGGAGGAATCCGGTTCAGAGGACGATTCTGGGATGGAGCCACACGAAAACTTTCCCTTGGTGACCACCGCCGGTGAATTGGAGATGGGAGTTAGCCAATTGCCGGGCACAGATGTGGTTCAAACGGTGGATGATTCCCTGACGGTTGCTGCCGTAGACATGGAAAAAGACCCTTTGCGAGTCGTGAGGCCAGTTGCAGGCGCCATTTTCGATCCCCCGTACTTGGTTCCTTATCCAGGTCATGTCTTTGGTTGGCGGTTTCGGCGTGCTTTGGCTAAGTATGAGGCGTTGTACACCGGGAATCGGGAGAAGTATGGACATATGGCCACAACCAAGAAGATCACTAGTCGATTTGCGCTGGTTAAGCGTGTGGAAGAGGATTTATCTTCCATCGATGACATGCGTGAGGTGACTGGCCACACCGTTTCTGAAGACGTTATTGCCAACTGGGAGCACCATCGCAACGTGTGTGTAGAAAAGGAGTTCAACGCTTCGTGGTTTGTTGAAGGCCTTGCTGAGATCCAGAAGTCGAAAGATGCAGCAGTCGAAAACCTTTCTGCAGAGGAGATTGCACGACAGGAGGTAGAACTCGAAAAGCTTTCCAAGATGTTGATTATGAAGAGAGCGGCTCTTGAAGATGCAAGTTGACTTTCTCCAAGAAGAGCGGACCTCTTTGTTGGATGATTTTCCTTGAATGTTTCTCTGTTAAACTTTCATTTAGGTTCTTCTTCTTCTTTTTTTTTTTTTTTTTGAAAAACATACCGGATGTCTGGTTCAAAGTTCAACCGGTTTTGATAGACAGCTGGTAGCTTTTGAGGATATTAGATTATTTCTGGGATGAATGGTTTTGATAATATAACTCTGATTATGTTTTGTGAAAGGAATATTGCTTTTATGAAAGTGTGTGCTAGCAATAGGCACAAGACGCTGTAGTATGATAGGTTTTATTAAGAACCTAAAATCGTATGTCTTGCCCAGTCTAAATTTACTCACTTCATAGGTTTTTGCAAACGCGCCCCTCTCCATGTAAAAGGCGGCTTTCTTTGGTAGCATCGCCCGACAAGTCCCGATCATTGGTAGCATCTTCAGCGAGTCCCCAGTTTTCTAGTGTAGTTTTATAACTGGTAACTGGGTTATCTGGTAGTTGATTCGGATTGAGTCGCCTTCCCCTATAATCTTGACATCTGTGTCGAAGAACGAGATCGACAGTCTGACATTGTAGCCGATAGATCAATCCTCCCGCTGTGGTCGCCAATTATTTATAGGTAAAAATCGTTTCCGCCGATTTTGGTAAATTCGGTAGGTGAGTGAGAAACTGGTTTAAACCCTAAACAAATGTGCTGCACGTGAGCACTTTATAGATTCGAGAGATCAATTTATACAAGTCCGGCCTAAACCAAGAAATGGTCGTTCCAGACTTGCTTCAGTCACAAAGTGGAGGAGAATGGTTGATTTGGGGAGGGAAGCAAAGAAAGGTGTTGAGACCAGAATAATTATGGGAGAGTAGTGTCTCGACTTGTATTAGAAAGTGAAAGCTTATGAAGCTTGCAAGAGATGAAAGCTTTTTGGAGAGCTTGCAAAGTTGCCTTTTCTGAGAGTGTTGTATTTTTCTCCTGACCGAGACTTGTTGTCTGGTGGAAATAGGTAAGGCCTATTTATACAAGTCGAGATTGAAATGTACCCTGGCCTCATGAAGGAAGAGAGTAAAGGGTGAAATAATGGGAGGAGTTGGTAACCGCAAGGTGTTTATAGGTGAAAACGTTTTCACCATTATTTCCTCATTTATTTGACCGCTTTATTCCTATTCACGCTTTCTTAATGTGAGCGTAGTGTACGGCCGCAAGCCGTGACCGCCAAACCAAGACCCTGGAAAGCATCCCCCAGTTTGTGTTGATGTCTCAAGTGTTGGTTGCACCTTGAGTGCAAGTGGCGCTACTAGGGGCGCGTGTGGCATGTGCCAATGGCATGTGTGGAATGCCTTTGTTGCGGGTTGAACCTCGAGTGCAAGTGGCAGTGCCAGAGCTGCTAGTGGCGTGTGTGGCATGTGCCAATGGCATGTGTGGAATGCCTTGGTGGTAGGTTGTATGTTGAGTGTAAGTGGCAATGCATAGAGCCGCTAGTGGCGTGTGTGGCATGTGCCAATAGCATGTGCGGAATGCCTTGGCGGTAGGTTGCACGGTTTGCAAGTTAGGCTACCAGCGTGGGTTTTGGCATGTGCCAATGGCGCGTACGGCCAAGTTGGCCTAGGTTGCACGGCTTGCAAGTTGGGCTACCAGCGTGCGTGTTTGGCATGTGCCAATGGCATGCGTGGCCAACTTGGATCATGGCCTGGTAAGAAAAGCTACCAGCGATGCATGTTGGCATGTGCCAATGGCATGCGTGGCCATTAGGACCACGACTTGGTAAGAAAAGCTACCAGCGATGCGTGTTGGCATGTGCCAATGGCATGCTTGGCCATTAGGGCCACGGCTTGGTAAGAAAATCTACCAGCGACGCGTGTTGGCATGTGCCAATGGCATGCTTGGCCCTTAGGGCCACAGTTTGGTAAGAAAAGCTACCAGCGAGCGTGTTGGCATGTGCCAATGGCATGCTCGGCCATTAGAACCACGACACTGGTAAGAAAATCTACCAGCGATGCGTTTTGGCATGTGCCAATGGCATGCTTGGCCATTAGGGCCACAGCTTTGTAAGAAAAGCTACCAGCGATGCGTGTTGGCATGTGCCAATGGCGTGCTCGGCCATTAGGGCCACGCCCTAGTGATAAAAGCTACCAGCGAGCGTGTTGGCATGTGCCAATGGCATGTGCCAATGGCATGTGCCAATGGCATGCTCGGCCATTAGGGCCACTCCCTGGTGAGAAAAGCTACCAGCGAGCGTGTTGGCATGTGCCAATGGCATGCGTGGCCAATTTTGCCCAGGTTGCACGGTTTGCAAGCCTAGGTGCGGGCGCTACTTTGGCATGGCGCGGCTAGGGCCAAGGTAAGGGTGTTTGGCTTGGCGTGGCGTGACTAGCGTAGCTAGGGCCAAGGCAGAGTGTGTTTGGCATGGCGCGGCTAGCTTGAGCTAGGTGTGGCTGGCATGATTTGTCATTGGCACGGAGGTGCGGCTAGCATGGTTGGAATGCTTTGGCGCGTTTGGTGTGGCTGGCATGATTTGCTATTGGCACAGAGGTGCGGCTAGCTTGGGATAGGTGTGACTGGCATGATTTTCCATTGGCACGGAGGTGCGGATAGCATGGTTGGCATGCTTTGGCACGTTTGGTGTGACTAGCATAGCTAGGGCCAAGGCAGAGTGCGTTCGGCATGGCGCGGCTAGCTTGCTAGGTATAGCTGGCATGATTTTCCATTGGCACGGAGGTGCGGCTAGCATGGTTGGCAAGCTTTGGCGCGTTTGGTGTGGCTGTCATGATTTGCCATTGGCACGGAGGTGCGGCTAGCATGGTTGGCATGCTTTGGCGCGTTTGGTGTGGCTAGCATAGCTAGGGCCAAGGCAGAGTGTGTTTGGCATGGCGCGTCTAGCTTGGGCTAGGTGTGGCTGGCATGATTTGCCATTGGCACGGAGGCACGACTAGCATGGTTGGCATGCTTTGGCGCGCTTGGTGTGGCTGACATGATTTGCCATTGGTACGGAGGGGAATTAGGGTTTTGTTCGTTGTAACCCTAATTTGAAAAAATACCCCCTATTAATTACTGACTACATGCATTAAATGTCCTAATAAATGTGTCACTGGTGACATTAGGTTATTTGGGGTTTTATGATTTTACCCATTGTTTAAAAACCACCATCAACATTAAGTCCCCTGCTTAGCTTGGAACAGGAGCTTTGTTGCGAGGTAAGCATAAGATGGTGACAAACTATCAACAACAAATCGTAAAGAGAATTGAGGTAGAAGTATATTGATGCCTATGTGTTTGGAACATAATAAAGTAAGGTAGAAGCGTCTATGTGTTTGGAAAAGAAATTTCAGGCGAAAGAAAATAAAATAGTGGAGAAGTATATTGATGCCTAGTAAGGACATGAAGAAACAAAGGAAAACTTTATTGTGTGATAATAACCCATTACATAAGCTGACAGTGACAATACATTAGAATAACAACCAAAATCAGAAGGAAAAAAAAAACCCTACAGTATTCGGTAGTTTGTAGTAGAGGTGTAAATTGGGTTGTCGCAATTTTTTTTCCTGATCAAACTTTTCTCTGAAATCAAAAACTCCATTAAAGATGAGTTCGGGTACCTGTGTCTTCAGAAGAATTAGTCGAACTACACTAGCAGAAGCGTTCGGCTACCTGTTCTTCAGATTTCATAGCTGAACTTTATTGTCATGGCCAAATCAGTTTATAAAATTTTCATTTTTTTCGAAAGTTTATGTCAAGATTAAGTAAATTTGAAGTATACCTAAGTGCCCAAACCCTCATTTCCAAATCAACCATCTTAAAAAAAAAAAAAAAAAAAAAAAAAAAAAAAAAAAAAACTTCTTCTCAAAAATTGTTCTTTTAAAAACACTCAACTAATTAATCTAACCTCACTAATCCTTAATTAATCATTACACTAACTAATTTAATTACCAAGGGTAAGTTTGGTATTAATTTTTTTTAGATAAGGGTCCATATTGCTTATAATATCCACCCAAAAAATGGAGAGTAGTCCCAAAAAAAACGGTTCTAAAAGTTGAGCAAAGCCCAGCCCAGCACGTGACTTAGCCCAGCATGGCACTACACGTTAATTAGTTTCATGTGATGTGCTGGGTTTGACAAATCGGCAGAGTAGCCCAGTCCATCACGTGGCATGGATAAACACATGGGACGACACAACACGTTAAGAAAGCACATCATATAATACACAACATGACACAATACATCACATTTTGTGTATATTTCACGAAAGAACCTTTAGCCTAGCCAATTATTGACATTTTATTATCGTTATGTTGACTTATTTTCATAATAACACATACTATACCTAAATATTTGGAAAACATTTATATTGGAAAATATAAAATAAATGTGATTGGCACAACACAGCACGGCAAAACATGTTTATTTTTCTAGCACAGACTAGCACAACATGCCTTCTAGCACGGTATAACACGACATGTCATAATCTCCGGCACAGCATAACACGGCACATAGCACGCTAAGCACGTGATTTCATGGGTTGTGCTGTGCTGGGCAGGTACATTTTACACCTCTAGTTTGCAGTGTTATCATTAAGCTAAAGAGTATTCTATAATGTGGTCATTGAGCTAAAGAAACGGTAGAAAATGGTTATAACTTTTACTCTCTTTTTTCGATCAACTTTATTCAAAATGCTTTTTTTTTTTAATTTTTTTTTTAATTTTTGATAGAAAGAGAGAGATTTTATTAAAAAGAGAAGAATGTACAAACAAAGCTAGAAGGAGTAGCAAAGTAAAAGAAAGAAAACTAAATTACACTTGGAAAAAGTTTGCATCCCAATTTTCAGCCACCGAAACATTGTGATGACCAAAAGCTGAAGCCCTAAAGATTTGGATTCGATGACTAGATCCAAATCAGTTTTAAAGAAGTGCTTCTTTTCGAAAGATGGCTTCAATGACCAAAATGCTTTTCATATTGAACCTAAGTTTACATCTCTTTGGACGACAGTACGGTTATGTTGTGGGTGGCTCCTCCCCTACTCTACATCTCTTTGCAAACACATCTAATGAGCAGTTTGTAATATGAGTCTTGGTGTAAAGTTTGTAGATTTCTTTTGATACTAAAATACAACACAAAAACATCTACTGAGCAGTTTGTAATATGAGTCTTGGTGTAATGGTGCACAACTGTAGTCGCAGGAAATCCCACACTACACCCCTTACTCAGTTTTGCTTAATTAATTCATTGAAAGATGTGTGATCAAGAATATTTATTAATTGATTCCATGAAATGTCTACACAGGAAAATAGAATTACACCAAATGTAATTAAAACACTCTTAAACTTTCTCTCTCCTAATGACTTGCTTAATCATTCCCCAAAGATCCCCCCTTCCAACAGACTCACTTGGCCCTTTATATAGGGTAGTACCTAGTGGATGACAGCTAAGCTATCCTTTATTTTCGGGAATGTCTCACGAAGTGTCGCAAATGCACGAATATTCATTCTCGCGACACTTCTTAGCCCTCGCCGGGTTTCATGTCTCCCAATAGTTTTGCTTGTCGTTATTCATTGCGTCGTTTATTTTAGCTCCTGCGACTCCCTCGCGACACCGTCGTTTATTAATCCCGCGAACCTTGTCCGTTGCGATATTATGATCCTACATCTTGCCTCTTTTTCCTTGAATATTGCTTGAAGAGCGATTTTAAGGAAAAATTCATTGTTGTAATAATCCTTGGTTTTAATTGGTGAAGGAACGAGCGAAAGAATACTTTTCTTGAAAAGTACGTACTTGCCTCTATTCTTTTAGCGAAGTTCCGAAGCTTCTTTGTAGTATATATATGAAGTTCCGTCTCCTGTCTCTCTTTACATCTCCTCTGCGAGGGAGAGAATGTCATGAGAATCAATATTTTGATTTGCCGCGACTACTTATCTTTATCTGTTTCAGCTCCGTACTATTACACAGATTTTGACTATTAAAGTCTTTTCTTGACACGTCTCTTCCAACCGTTTATTCTCGACCGTTCGTGTCTCTTCTCGCATTAAATGCCCTCGTTTTTCTCAAGAATTTTTTTTGATTTTTCTATATATAGATTTCTTTTCCTCCTCTTTTCTTTCCTTTAGTTTCTCTCTGCAACTTTTCTTGACTCTCTCCTTCCGCAATTTGCGCTCCTCTCTTGTAAATCTTTTCTTCATCCCTTCTAACGTGATCCTAATCTCCAACCTCCCATCCATTCCCATCTCGATAATGGCTTCCATTAGTCGTGCATACAAATCTTCTTTTGATGAAGTTCAACGAAGTTGCTCGAGAAGGGTTTTACTCTATCAACCATTCCCGATCAAGAATCTTCATCTATTCTTTACGCAAAGTTGTTTTACGATCATCAATGTGATGATCAAAAAATTATAGTCTCGCTAGGTCGACTTCTCACAGGACTTCCCATTCCCTTATACAATCCCGAGATGCCTTTATTTTATGAAATCTTGGCCCATGAAAAATTCTCTCGGGCTGTTTATCAATTAAGTGGCGATTGCATTCGCCTAATGCTTGAGTTCGCGAACCGTGGTGCTGGCAAAGGATCTTTATACCCTAATCTTTGTTAGAAACCCCGATTTCGAGACTTGGAAATAGGCTGCTGAGAAGTACACTGTAGAGAACTTTTTTGAAAATTATGCGGTGATAAACATGAGGAATGCGAAATCTGTTTGGGGCATTCGCACGAAAAAAAGGATAATGTCCACTGGAGATAAATTACTCATGCAAGATATTGACTGGCACCGGCAACAATACTACTCCTCGCCACTCCAAAGATGAGAAGTGGTGGGTTGTACCCTTGATTTTAAATGGCCCTTACATCGCGGGCTCGCATATTCTTCTGCGAATCTCGCAGGATATCATCCTTAGGGAATTCAAATGGCACGATAAGGCAAAAGAGGTATGTTTCCCACTTCAAATCTTGCCTTCGCAACTTTCTTTTTATATTTCTTTGAGTTTGTGAAATTTTTCGGATCGCTAAATTGAGAAGAAGCTACAAGGATAATCCGTTGGAGAGTACTCGATACTTCGATCGCTTACGGGTGAAGTAAGAAACATTTCCTTTGTTATTTGAAACAATATTGTTGCCTCTGTTTCTTATCTTTAATCGTATGTGAAGGTTGGAGTTGAAGAAGCTGTGGCTGCGAAGATTAGAAGTAAGGGTAAAACCGTCGTTCGCAAAGATAAATCTTCTGCTCCATTATCTAAGAAGCGTAAGACTTAGTCTTCTTCTCGCCTTAGCTCAAGCTCCGAATCTTCTGACGAGGATAACCATGACTCGAATCAGTATGGGAATGGAAAAGATGGAATATTGTTATTCATCTTCTGATGAAAGAGTTATACATCAATAATGTTAGCCAATTATATTACAAAGAAGAACTACCAAAAAAGGGGAGTGAAGATTGAATTTAGGGGGACAATCCAAGAAGTACACTATAATAAAGAGATACGAAAATGTACAGATATTACGGCGGCGAAAGAAAACAAAAAGAATTATCTCTTTGGTGATTCTTCTCCTTTATCGATTCTTCGATCCTATTATTCTCATCGCCCGAATTTTCTTCTTCGCTAGCCTCACTATCGAAACGTGCGAGGCAGGCGGGATTCTCGGGAACCTTTTCGAAAAGCCGGGGATATGAATGCGGAGGGATATTGTGGTCATTACAAACATACTCCATGGCTTCATTGCGAAAACGAACGGCATCATTATTAAAATTCGCCCAATGTCGTTAGAAATTGTTTCTTCAACTTGAATTATTTATTCTCGCGAAGGGAGAGACTCTTTCTTAAATTTGTTCTTTTTCGATTTCAAGTTCTTCAATTCTCGTTGGAAAATTCTGGCGAGTTGTTCTTTTTAGATTCAAGCTCTCTAATTCTAACTTGAAGTCTCTTCTCGGATTCTACAAATAAGTAACAACAAGTTAATAATTTACAAGCAATACTACGAAGTAAGAAACGATGGAGTATAATAAGTAACCTTCTCTATCAGATATCATATCTTTAATCAAGGAAGTATGCTCGGCATGAAGACTAACATCAACACCTAGGTTATTCCTAGCATTATCTAAAACATTCGCAGCCCAGGCGAATTCATCGTCACTATTAATAATAAGAAGTGAACGAACTTGCTCTTCTCATTTGCTTAAGTATGGTATTCGATGAAGGTTCATCTCGTTCAACTTGCACACCAAGAAGAGATTTGTGGAATTCTGCTAACGCCTGTGCACCTCTGTTAGTAATGCGATCATTCTCATCTATGAGATCACTAATTTTCTTCCTTAAAATTTTGACTTTCTTCTCGGAATCAAGGTACATTCGTTTAAAGCGATTAGTTAGATTTAAACTAGATCTATGTTCGATCTCTAAGAGATGATATTTGGATTGAAGATCCTTTAATGAAAGGAGGTTAGTTTTATTTGAGGAACTACTTAGAGATTGATTGAGGTGAGTAAGGAGGACATCATCATTCATAGGCTCGGGAAATGAATGAAGAAAAATGGATTCTTCGGAGAGATTATACACGTCTGCGAGAATAATAGTCAGACAAAGAAAAATAAAAGACAACATGAAAAGGATTTGAGAATTGAAAATTACTATACCATAAAGTTCTTGATTTGAATTACGAAGAGTAGATACTCTCTCCTTTTGGGAGTCCAGATCGGATTCTAATTTTTGAATCTTATCGCGAGATGACGCGGCTTCAATTTCCAGCTCTTGGGTCTTCTTGTTCAATTGTAAATTTTTCTTTTCAAGATTGTTGCGTCTTTTCTCGAGATCTGAGGCAACTACAAAGAAGTTTTCCGACCTATGAAAGAAGATAGAAAAAGCTGTTAATATGTATATATTTAAAAATTTAAAATTAACGAGGGAAATATGACTTGCATGCATACCAAAGACCCAAGTGCATTCAAAGTCGGGAGACACAATTCTAGAGGCTCCATTGAAAGAATTATGGCCCTCTAGTAAAAGCGACATTACACACATTTGCGAGAGCCCCGCAAAGGGAAGCTAGGGGAGCATCTCCCATTCCTTGGAAAGAGTCTGAGAAGATGCTAGATAACTGATCCATAGGAGAACCGGTCAACAGAATCTCTTTAGCGAGAGAAGGATTCGAGTCATGGTTATCCTCGTCAGAAGGTTGGAGTTGAAGAAGCTGTGGCTGCGAAGATTAGAAGTAAGGGTAAAACCGTCGTTCGCAAAGATAAATCTTCTGCTCCATTATCTAAGAAGCGTAAGAGTCAGTCTTCTTCTCGCCTTAGCTCAAGCTCCGAATCTTCTGACGAGGATAACCATGACTCGAATCCTTCTCTCGCTAAAGAGATTCCGTTGACCGGTTCTCCTATGGATCAGTTATCAAGCATCTTCTCAGACTCTTTCCAAGGAATGGGAGATGCTCCCCTAGCTTCCTTTGCGGGGCTCTCGCAAATGTGTGTAATCTTTGCTTACTAGAGGTCAATAATTCTTTCAATGGAGCCTCTAGAATTGTGTCTCCCCACTTCTTGAATGCACTTGGGTCTTTTGGTATGCATGCAGTCATATTTCCCGTTAATTTTAAATTTTTAAATATATACATATTAACGGTTTTTCTATCTTCTTTCATAGGCTGGAAAAACTTCTTTTGTAGTTGCCTCAGATCTCGAGAGAAGACGCAACAATCTTGAAAAGAAAAATTTACAATTGAACAAGAAGACCCAAGAGCTGGAAATTGAAGCCGCGTCATCTCGCGATAAGATTCAAAAATTAGAAGCCGATCTGGACTCCCAAAAGGAGAGAGTATCTACTCTTCTTCAATTCAAATCAAGAACTTTATGGTATAGTAATTTTCAATTCTCAAATCCTTTTCATGTTATCTTTTATTTTTCTTTGTCTGACTATTATTCTCGCAGACGTGTATAATCTCTCCGAAGAATCCATTCTTCTTCATTCATTTCCCGAGCCTATGAATGATGATGTCCTCCTTACTCACCTCAATCAATCTCTAAGTAGTTCCTCAAATAAAACTAACCTCCTTTCATTAAAGGATCTTCAATCCAAATATCATCTCTTAGAGATCGAACATAGATCTAGTTTAAATCTAACTAATCGCTTTAAACGAATGTACCATGATTCCGAGAAGAAAGTCAAAATTTTAAGGAAGAAATTAGTGATCTCATAGATGAGAATGATCGCATTACTAAGGTGAGGTGCACAAAGTTAGCAGACTTCCACAAATCTCTTCTTGGTGTGCAAGTTGAACGAGATGAACTCCTTCATCGTAATACCATACTTAAGCAAATGAGAAGAGCAAGTTCGCTCACTTCTTATTATTAATAGTGACGATGAATTCGCCTGGGCTGCGAATGTTTTAGATAATGCCAGAATAACCTAGGTGTTGATGTTAGTCTTCATGCCGAGCATACTTCCTTGATTAAAGATATGATATCTCGATAGAGAAGGTTACTTATTATACCTTATCGCTTCTTTACTACGTAGATTGCTTGTAAATTATTAACTTGTTGTTACTTATTTGTAGAATCCGAGAAGAGACTTCAAGTTAGAATTAGAGAGCTTGAATCTGAAAAGAACAACTCGCCACAGAATTTTCCAATGAGAATTGAAGAACTGAAACTGAAAAGAACAACAAGAAGAGTCTCTCCTTCGAGAATAAATATTTCAAGTCAAGAAACAATTTCTAACGACAGCAATAGCGAATTTTAATAATGATGCCGTTCGCTTTTCGCAATGAAGCCATGGAGTATGTTTGTAATAACCACAATATCCCTCTCGCATTCATATCCCCCGGGCTTTAAAAAGGTTCCCCAGAATCACCTCTCGACGTTTCCGATAGTGAGGCTAGCGAAGAAGAAAATTCTATATGAGAATAATAGAATGAAGAATCGTATAAAGGAGAAGAATCACCAAAGAGATAATTCTTTTGTTTTCTTTTCACGTCTGTAATATCCGTACATTTATGTATCTCTTTATTATAGTGTACTTCTTGGATTGTCCCCTAAATTCAATCTTCACTCCACTTTTTGGTAGTTCTTCTTCGTAATATAATTGGCTAACATTATTGATGTATAACTCTTTCATCAGAAGATGAATAACAATATTCCATCTTTTCCATTCCCATACTTGCCTCTGTTATTTATCTTCAGATGGAAGATTTTAGTTGTCATCATGTATTTTGTTGGATAATAATTTTATTGTTATTGAAATGTATCGTTGCGACTAGGTCGCGGGTATCTTCATAAATTAAGAATCCTTATCTCGCCTTATCATTTCGGTAGTCTTTATTTTATCTCTTCTTGTTGCGACAAGGTCGCTGGCCGCCTTTATATTTTCATGCAATGGCCCATTGACCTTGCCTTATCATTTTTGTGTGGTCTTCCAAGTTAGACCTCCCTAATTAGAGGTCTTCCCCTGCCACCTTTTATCACGAAAAAATCGCAGGACGTCTTTACACTTGCATGTAAAGACCCATTGATCTTGCCTTATCATTTTCCAAGTATTTTTGCCTCTGCAGGATGTTTTAGTTGCGACAATATGACAGGCCTAGATATCCTTGCGAACATAAAGCCCCATGACATTGCCGTCTTGCGACGAAATCACAGGACGTCCGTACACTTTCGTGTAAAGACCCATTGATCTCGCCTTACCCTCGCGTTAGTATTATTGCCTCTGCAGGATCATTGCACAAATATGACAAGCCTAAATTCTCTTGCGAAAACACACCTTAAGACATTTGCGTCTGTTTTGACACTCCCCTAATGGAGAGCGTCGCCCTTATCATCCCCAGGTTGCCCCTTCAAGGAGGCGAAACATCGGCCATACAAGACTAGCTCCTCCCATCCGGTCTTAACAACAACCAATTGTTTTCGCAGCCTCTTATCCCTTATACCTATAGGGTTTATGGTTACAAGACTGCACCCTAAGTGGAGTTTTCTTCGGGCGAGTGCAACATATGCCAAGACTTGCCAAGAATGGCCAGGGGTAGGTTCATCCATCCCGGGCACTCTGGCTCAACCGTGTACCTCGGCGCCTTGAGCATACACTCGACTCCTTGGAAGAGACCCTCGGTCGCCCAACCGGTATAACCTTATATATATAGTTGAGAATCCAAGGTACCTCTTCCGGATAGGCTTTCATGGGCCCCAAATTTTCATGACTCAGGCTTCAGGAGCGATGTAACCTTTCCCCTGAGCCATGTCGAGAGATACCCCCTTATATGACGCACTTTAGGTCTTACATTTGCCTCTTACGAAATGTTATTCGCGAACTAGGGTGTACGCCATAAAGGTTCGTCCCATTCTTTTACTCATTCATCTTTGTTAAATCATTCAATCATTCATGTTTCATTATTTGTTGATATTTGTTTACGAAGTATTCGCATAGTTCCGTTTCATTTGTTGTATTTCATTTTCTTTCTTAACCGAATTCTCATATACTCTTGATCAGATTCTCCTTTATCATCATTACTTCAATACTTTTTTCTCCTGCTTTTGTTGATTATTCACTTCTTATGCCTTTTGTTCCTCATATCCTTCGCTTCTTTATTATCATAATATTGGCCTGTCTCTAGGCATTCACCTCGCGAGGTATGTTCAGTCCTCACTTCTATAGCATCTACCATCAGTTTTTCCTTTCTCTGCTCATCTCTCACATGTTGCTTCCAACCCTTTCTTTTGGCATTTCTTTCTTCGCAGCTTTCTACATCGACCTCATGACATTGTTGCGACTCCTTCCAATCTCCTGTATAATACCAATGCCGTTTGGATGGGGAAATTTTATACATTGGTGGTATGTTGATGCGACCCCAAGATTTCATGAAGCCATGGCCTCCCAATCAGCGCATTATACGGAGATTCCACGTCAACCACGAGAATAAAATATCGGTTGATAATCCTTGTAGAGGTATTCTCATGTGAACCTCTCCCTTTGGCTTGTTTGCAGTGCCATTAAAGCCATATATTTTGTATGTCGAGGGATCAAATCCTCATCCTTTCCTCCCATCGTCTTGTAAGTATGGTAAAAAGAATATTCACCGAACTTCCGTATCGATTAGGATTCGGTTGATCGCCCGACAATCTTACAGCTTCATCATCTTCTCCATCAAGCTGGTTTTGGGTTAATCTCTAGTTTCACAACCAACGGGCTATCATGTGTTTCTCTTCCTTTTGGCACTTCATCTGCAGAAAGAGATAGTCTTCAGGTTGCCACTTTTCTAATGCGTCGTTCTCGCTTGGACTCATTATTTCTTTATCATTAGCATCTCTCAAAGACTCTGCGAGCACGTTGTCATGAAAATCTTCGATTGTGCGATAGGAGTGGACGATAGAATTGCAATTCAAATTTTTAGCTTTTGTTCCAACCATATCACAAATGTTTCCTTTCCTTTCGCCGACAATCCTTTGTTCTGTGCATCTCTGGTGGTGGTGGTAATGTCGGCCTTTTCTTCTCCCTTTAGAAAGTGATTCGACTTCCCCGATCAATCATCCCGAGAATAATTCTCTTTATGTTTCTACAATCGTTTGTTTGATGCCCATGGAAGCGATGGTAAGAGCAAAACTCATGACTTCTATCGCCTGGTGGTGGTTCCATTCTCACGTTCCAAGGTGCTGGTACATCTTCCATTACAAGTATAGCTTCCCAGATCTTTTCCACACTAGCATTCAGTGGAGGCATCTTAATAATCTCTTCCCATACTATTCTGCGACTTCTCTTCCCTGTATGATTATTTTGCCTTCATCCACCATAAGTTTCTTGTACATGATCTAGCCTCTGAATCTTATTATTGCTGTTACGGTTGTAGTAGTTCCTTTCTCGTTCAAACTCTTCTTGGTCGCGGCTTCCCATGGCTACTATCTTCCGCTGTCCCTCATCAACCTTCCTTGCTTGCTGTCCTTGCGAAGTGCTCGCCACTGTATTTATGAATTGAGGCAACAAGCTTGCGTTCGCAGCATTCGAGCTTGTGTTCGCGACCGGATAAGAATTCATTTCATTAAATCTTTCTTCTAAGGCAATATATTCTTCTGTAACTCTCGATTACTTGCCATCGTGATTGTACTTTTGATTCTAAAAATTTGAATGTATAACAAGTTAGTCGCGAAGAGAGCATTCACAAATGAGAGGATGAGATATCTTTCCTCAACCCGTCCGCCATTTCGCTACACATGGTCCTCCATCTTATTGTCAACTGCCTTAAGCTCTGCTTGCCAACTCTTTGTTTCAACCCGAATACATCTTCAATACACTGGTCGTGAAGAGTTGTTACTTATGTATGCTCCAGGGAATGTGGCTTGTAAATGGTTAAATGATGTGATTGTGTTCCTTGGCAGACCTTCAAACCATTTTAGTGCTTCTCCTATTAGGCTTGATGCGAAATATTTGCACTGAGTATAGCATCATGATTCTCCCACTTGCAACATACATCTCATATAAGCCTTGATATGTTGTACCGCACGAGGTTGTTCCATCAAAGATGTTGGTTAATGCGGGTAGATTGCACTTAGGAGGTACTCCTCCCATCTCGTACTTCTAGCGTGAAGGGATTCTTCGCGGCTTTCTGCGATGGCTTCGTCCAATTGTTTCCTTCCTCCTTCCCTTCTATTATTCAAGAATCCTCTCATTTCAAATGGTTCTCTTAAGATTTGTTCATTTGCCTCGAATTTGGTTCTACTGGTCTTTTTCTATCTGCCTCTCTCCTTCTACGCTCGTGCCTGTTTTGACCTTCTTGCTCGTTATTTTCTTCTCTCCTTTCCCTGCGACGTTCTTCTTCGTTTCTTTCTTCAATTCGCACGCCATTATATCGGTTGTTCTCTCTTCTTGGCTGTCTCTCAGCTCTCCTCTGCACCCTCTCATATTCTTCATTAATATTTCTATTGGTACGATTTTGTTCCCTCCTTCTTTCCCGGTTGTCGTGGTTATTCTGCCGGATTGCCTCTTCCATCTCTTGATTTTCCATTTCTGCTCTTACCCTTTCTCTCTCGCGAGCTAGCCGTGCTTGTTCAATGTAGTGCCTCTCAATGTCATCCTCAATCTCTCTGTTTCTTCTCAATGCTTCTCTCCCGTGCAAGATTACTCTCCCTTCAGCAGCTGGGTCATTCGGCCCTTGGAGTTGCATGTTTCCTTGATTTTCCCTATTCCGCTCATCTTGAAGATTTTCGGGCTGAGGAATATAACGATCTTCCATTTCCCCTCTTCTCTCGCCATGCTCTGTGCTTGGATTTTGTGTTTCTTGTTGGTTTTCTTCCTCGGTACTTTCTGTTGGTAAAACTCTCCTTCTTTCTTCCCTAATCGATCTTGAACTTGATCTCGCACTACTTCTTGATCTCCTATTTTGCAATCTCATATTTTCCATCCTCAATTCATGATTCTGTCTTGTCAAGTTTGCTCGTTCCTCTGCCTCTAGTCGTCTCTCTTCATGTATTGTTTGTCTCAATCTTTCTAACGCTGCGATTTCTTCATTTCCTGGATTCATTTCTCCATTCATTCCTTGCTCTCCTCCTCCTTGTCCATTGCTCACCATTCTTGCTCCTCTTCCCTCTCGTCTTCTTAATCGAGACCTCCAAGTATGTACACTTACTCTATCATAATCCACAGCTGCGTTTGCTACTGGGGAGATCGGTGGCTGATTTTGATTTTCTTCATCATTTCTCATATTCATCCTTGATGATCCTCCTGTTTCATTCCTCCTTTCTCCAGAAAGTCTCCCACTTCTTCTTACAATCGTTGGTTGCCCTTGTACGTTTCTTCTTCTAGCCATTTTTCTTTTTCAATGAATTCTTGAGTATCACTCCAAATCTTTTCTCTGTTAATCCAAATTCTTTCCAATTTCTGCGTCAATCTCCGCTCAATCCCTGTTTCTAGCGCATATGTAGTTGCGGGAAATCCCACACTACACCCCTTACTCAGTTTTGCTTAATTAATTCATTGAAAGATGTGTGATCAAGAATATTTATTAATTGATTCCATGAAATGTCTACACAGGAAAATAGAATTACACCAAATGTAATTAAAACACTCTTAAACTTTCTCTCTCCTAATGACTTGCTTAATCATTCAAAAAGATCCCCCCTCCAACAGACTCACTTGGCCCTTTATATAGGGTAGTACCTAGTGGATGACAGCTAAGCTATCCTTTATTTTCGGGAATGTCTCACGAAGTGTCGCAAATGCACGAATATTCATTCTCGCGACACTTCTTAGCCCTCGCCAGGTTTCATGTCTCCCAATTGTTTTGTTTGTCGTTATTCATTGCGTCGTTTATTTTAGCTCCCTGCGACTCCCTCGCGACACCGTCGTTTATTAATCCCGCGAACCTTGTCCGTTGCGATATTATGATCCTACATTTGTACAGGAAGACATGCTATACATAAGAAAATACAAATAGGGAAAGACTTGATCTTGAAGCTAAAGCTATTACGTATCCTTAACAGACTCGTAGTCTTTTAAGTTTAGAAATCTCTGTAATCTTGAACTTATATATATATATATATATATATATATATATATCATCTGTACAGAAAGAAGTAGAGAGTAAGAATTCTTCAATTAACTTGGTATCAGAGCTTTCCTATGGGGCTGTTCCAATTAAGGGCTTAAAACATAAATTACTGTTATAAGCCTATATTTATTTACTAAGAAGTCCTTTTTTTTTTTTTTTTTTGATCGGTAAATTAGTTAATTTATTGAACGAACGCAGGAACCAACTGCAAAGGTAATTACAACTTTCAATTTCCGACCAAAGGAGGACACAAAATACTTAAGGAAAGAACTGGATAGACTCAAAACCAAAAGAAATTCTAGAAAGAGACTTATGTCGCAAATTCTAGAAAGAGATTTATTTACTAAGAAGTCCTTATGTCTAATTTTAGGGTTTTCTGACAGTCGCAAGTCTTCCACGCCTATAAATAGATGTTTAAGCCTTTGTTTTACAACAGGGACGGAGCTATGTAGATCTCAGGGGTGGCCCCCGCCTCCCCTGTTTTAGTTTAATTCTTTAGTGATCCTTTACAAATTTTACTAATTAAAAGAGAAATCTCCTAATAAGCCCCCCCTAAATAATGTATTTTGTCTATTAGCCTCCCCTGTATGAAATTTCTAGCTCCGTCCCTGTTTTACAAGGTAATTCTCTCCTCTCACGCAACGCCAAGCTGAAGAAGAAAGAGGCAATGTCAAACTTCCCGGACGAGATTCTCGAAGAAATTTTCTCAAGGCTGCCAAGGAAGTCTCTTTTGCGATTCAGGTGCGTAAACAAGCACTTTTGTGCACTATTTACTAGCCGCAATTTTCAAGAGCTTATTAACATAAAAAACAATACGAGTATTCTGTATTGGGATAGACCTTTTGTATTACTGAAAGTAGGCGGATGAATGACCCTTCTGTATTTCAGGATTGTTATAGAGTTAAGTTTTTGTCTGAGGCCTTGGTTTTGGTCTGTCGTACTAAAAGAAGTTGCGAAAAATTTTACATTTGGAATCCGACAACAAAAGGGTACAACAAAATACCCAATGTACTAGACGTAGATGGATTTGGATTTGATTATGCTTACAAGACTGGCGATTACAAATTGGTAAGGATTGTTGCCGATTCTGGTTCAAAGTGTTCTAATGTCGATGTCTATACATTGAAATCAAATACATGGAATAGAATTCAGAGCATACCTTACCGTCTTTATTACAACTGTTATGTTGAAGGAGTGTTTTTTAAAGGAGCTCTTCATTGGATTGCCCTTACCTTTGGACAAGGATCCACTGTATTGTTCTCTTTTGATATTGTCACCGAGAGATTCAAGGAAATAGCACTGCCAGAAGTACTTACGCGATTTCTTGCAGAACCTTCTGTAGAAAAATACAGAAATTTCTCAATAAAGTTGAAAGTATTTGGAGAGTGCCTATATTTGATTCTTTGGGTTTTTAATGATTATATTGGTGTATGGACGATGCAAGATTGTGGAGTGCAAGAATCTTGGACTAAAAGTTTTTCTACTACTGAGAAAAATATATGTAGTAACAAATGCTTTGACTTAATATGGAGTTTCAAGAACAAAGAGACTTTATGGGAGATCAATCGGGGTTTAGTTTTATATGACCCAAACAACAAGATATATAAAAGAATGATGTTGGATTCTGATTTTGCTGAAACGTCGACTTCAGTTTCGGTTAACTAAGGTAGGACCAAGGATGGATACACTGAAGGGAAAGTTGATCGCAATTCGAACAAAAAGTTGACAAGAAAACTAGTATGGCTATAAGAACAATGGTGTACTTTTTATTTGCATTACTCTGCGTATTCGTATTGTTTAGATACTGTTATTCTACTACAGAAGAACAATGGTGGTTTGAGCCGCCTAATATGATTCATCTAGTAATGATGGCAGATATACTAGTGATAGAGAAAGATTCTTCTTCATAATAATCTGTCTTCTTTTCTTAGACAAATTTTCTTCTTTTAACTCCATGATCAGGATAGTATGTTAATCTCTCTAGTGAGTTTGTCACGACTGAAAAAAGAAAATTCATTTGCCTTCAACTCAATTTTTACCTCTTTTCATATTGTTATGGATGATATATACCGACAACAAGAGTTCACCACTTACGTTCGGTTCCCTTGCCATTATATAAATATTGAAGAAATTTCTTAATGTTGCTCAGTCTGAGAGCTACTCTAAATTATTTATTTTGGTTAATGAGAGTACATGTAATAGATTGGTTACCAAATTTTAATGAGAGGACATCGTAAGAATACTGAACCTCTTTGAGGCATTCCTTTGGATTATGTAAAATCAAATTGGGGTCATTTTTATTGTTTTTTTAACTTAATCTCTTTGGGTTGCAGTTTTTTATGGGTTGTTCTGTGATGGTAGTTTTCTTTCCCTATGCCTTTGGGAGATTAGACTGTTATGGTGTCAGTTAGGGATGGCAATGGGGCGGGGACCTTGACTCCCATCCCCTATCCCGTTCAAAAAAACAAAACCCTTCCCCTACCCGTTCCCCATAAGAATGGGGTGGGGACGGGTATGGGGAATCCTCGTAGGGGATGGGTTTCCCATGGGTTACCATTAATAACAGTGAGAGCGTGCGATCTATAAATGTGCAGTGTGTGCCGTGTGCACGTGTGAGAGTGTGATAGTTGACTAGTCGTGTTATGTCTGATGAGAGTTTATATACTCTTTATATCTCATTGTAAGGATTATCTTCTCTTAATCAAATTGATTCAAATCGTTGCAATGTAGACATCAGGATTTCCTGTGTTACTATGGTATCAGACTCATAAATCAATTTCTTAGGGTACCGATCCTAGCCTGTTTCTTCATCAAAACCACCATTACTTCACCTTTTCTTCAACAATCACCACCACCGTTAACTCATCATCATCTTCTGCTACTCCTAGTTTAGATCGAGATTTGAAGGCTGATATCGTTCAATCATCTCAGATTTGAGACTAATTCGACTCCTCTATGAAGTTTCTATCTACATCTACATCAACGGTTGGTAATTTTCTTCATCCACCTCCATTAATGGTGTTTTTCGGTAAGAATTAGGGTTTTGATTTGGTTGATACCTCTGCTACGTCAATAAACAGGATTAAGCATGTATTTTAGATCTAAAATTCAGTTTTAGGGTTTGAGCTCTTGGTTATTTCAATTTCCTGTTTGGTGTGTTGGTTGAAATCTCTTACCTCATCAACTAAAATTTGAGTCTCTGCTGGTAATCTCCAATTTCATGTTTAGATTACTTTAGATTTGATCTCATGTGTTCAATTTCTACATCACTAGCTCAACATCATCCAATTTCATCTTCAACTGCCCTATACATCATAATTAGCTTGTTTTACATCTAATTTCTTTATCAAGTTCTGTTGTTCTTGTTCCCTGATGCCGAAAGGGTCTGAGTGTGTTCTAGTACACTACACCAAGGTCTAGTTAGGGCGAAAACTTAAAGTCATTCCACCATATTGGATTCAGCAGAAGGTTGAGAGTTTGTGGGTGGAAATTGATGCTGCACATAGTGCTTAACGGCTCATTATTCATACTTCCAATCTCAGTTCTTATTTCAAGGCAGTCCTCACTGCGGTGTTGAAGTATCTTGCGTTTTTTAATGGTGTTTCTGCGATTGAACTTCGAGTTGGAGTTGGTGAGCTACATTAAGTACAGATTGAAGTTGTCTTTGTTGAGTTTGTGTACACTTAGTATGTAACCTGGTTTTTAAGTTTGCATATGTGTTCAGTATGCAACCTATTGTTCTTTTCCTTTTCATGTTTTCTGAATAATTCAGTTGAAGTTCATCTTCAATGGTGCTCTTTTTTTTACTTCTATTTCTTATGTGAGTGAATAATCCAGAGTGCTATGGCCTTATGGAGGATAATCAAAGGATAATAATATGGTTGAAGACTTTGCTTCTTTCACGGAGCACTGCTGCAAAAAAAAAAAACTGCCTAACGGGAATAACAATATGGCTTTGCGTATTTGCTTTCTTATGATGCTCATGGTGCTGTGTGTGTGCTTGTCATGAAACTGTTGGTGCTGGCTAGTGTTGATGTACTTCAGCAGAGATTTCTGTTGCTCTTAATGGTACAATAGAGGCTACTACTTCTCATTTTGGTGTTAAACTACTTCTCTTTGCTTTCAATTTGCGACACTACTGGGAGTTTATGTACTGTGACGTCAATTGGTTTTTATGCTCACCTATTCTAATCCATTTTCTGTTGTTGTGCCGTGTTTTACTTACTACTGCATCAATTATTCCTATGTTCTCACATTTCTGTTTCACCAATTACTACTGCAATAAATTTCATAAGCTGCTTCGTGTACTCCCTCGGATAACACAATAAATGCAGATTACCATGTTATGAGTGGAAATACTGTCAACTTGTGTGTTTTTCTACTCCAACTGTTGCTAGTGTGCAAGTCTGCTGCCATTTCATTTGCCATCATCTCTTTGATGTGAACTACTACTGCCACCAACTTGATTGTTCAATAATGTTGGTTGCTGACTTGCTATTGCGTCACTGAAAGCACAAAAGACCCAAGAGTATTTACAGCTACATTGTCATCTCAATTGCAGAATGAAGAGGAGGTGCTACTACAACGACCAAAGCTATGGACTGAATTGTTTCTGATGCTGGTATTTTGTGCAAATTTCACACCCTTATCCAACTGCAACTTGTTCCGCTTGTCTATTACAGTGCAACTTTCACATGTGCAAACTCCACCAACTAATTTTGCTGCTGCCTGACTGTTACTGCTGCAAGACGAATTGCTGCTCCTACTTCTGATCAAGGTACTTCATACTTAAAATATAGGCCTACCCAACTGAACATTCTACACCAACTGTACATTGCTACTTCTTCCTACTGTTAACCACTTCACCTGTCTATTATAGATAGAAAGTGTATGTGCTGGTTTGTGTGAGAGCGTGCGATCTGTAAATGCAATCTCAAGTTGGCTTTTCCAGCCCACTTAAGATTGAGGGAGGGTAATAACAGTGAGAGCGTGCGATCTATAAATGTGCAGTGCGTGCCGTGTGCATGTGTGAGAGTGTGAGAGTTGACTACTCGTGTTATGTCTGATGAGAGTTTATATACTCTCTATATCTCATTGTAAGGATTATCTTCTCTTAATCAAATTGATTCAAATCGTTGCAATGTAGACATCAGGTTTTCCCTGTGTTACTAACCATAACATTATAATAAAAATTTAAAATTTTGTAGATAATAATAATTTAAAAATATTTATAATGGTTCAAACAATGATACTAACCTAAGCAGTGCATTTTAAAATTTTAAGTTTATAATGACCAACTAAAACTGAAAAATAAAGGAAACAATTGATCCACAATTAAGTATTATGGTTCCCTTTACTTCTTAGTTCCTCATTATTAACCATCTTCCTCCATGTTAATCATCTCATCATGATCTTCTTCGTTATCTTCCAAAAAAGTTCCTCGATCAGATATAATAGGTTATGGTATGGGGCGGGTATGGGGTGGAGACCTTGTATCTCATCCCCACCCCATCCCCGCATCACTACTTTCGGAGATTCCCCGTACCCCGTCCCGTTCCCCGTTTATACGGGGAATACCCTAACCCATTGGAGCGGATCCCCACGGGGATGTGTTTGGGTGGGGCAAATTGCCATCCCTACTGTCACTCCTAGAGGTGTAAATTGGGCTGTGCCAGCACGAGCACAGCCCAGCCCAGCACGCTAAAATTTGAGCACAAACAAAGCCAAAGACGTGACTTAGCCCGGACGACGGCACAACACGTTAGTTAAATGGGACGTCTTTGGGTTTGACTAATTGTCACAAGATAGCACAAAGCACGACGCCAGCGCACGGATAAGCACGTGGCCCAGCCCAGCACAACACGTTAAGAGAGCACGTCATAACATGTACAAATACACCATATACCGAGGCATAATACATCACATTTTTTGTATATTTCACAAAAAAGTCATTATTCTAGCTAGTTTTTAACATTTTATGTTGGCTTATTTATAACAACACATATAATACCTTAATATTTGGAAAATATATTTCAATATCGTTGTTATAATGTCGTCACCTATATTTAACTATAACAGTAATTTACATGACAATAATCCAATTTTATATTTGATGGGCTATTTCTTTTTATTGAATAAACTTGTTAATTTTACTTGAAATAATTTCAAATGATATGTTGTCTAATTAAATTCTTGTGATAATGTCCGACTTAATGTATACATTAAGTAATTTCAAATCGTTTATAGCACGTGTGCCCGGCCCGACGGCAAAGACGGCACGTTTATTCGTGTCTTTGTGCCGTGGGCTATCTTTGTGCCTAGCTTTTGACTAGTAAAGCACAGCACGGCACACCACGTTTAAATCATTGGCACGGCACAGCACGGCACATAGCACGTGAAGCACGTGACTTCGTGTGCCGGGCTGTGCCGGGACGACACGTTTTACCCCTCTAGTCACTCCTGCTTATTTTTGGAGTTTCCTTTTCTTACTTCTTTTAACTCGTGAACCGTTTTTAACCAATTTTATTATTTATTATTTACGGATCCCAACCGTATATTATATTCTTTAAAAAAAAATGATTCTGATTTTCAAACCGTAACTGTTAATCAAATTATTAGTTTAATTCAATATATAACCGTACTTTGTTTAGTTAACTTAATCATTAGTATTAATTACTCTATTTTTGTTTTAAATTGATTATTATTATTTATATTGGAAATAATAGTCAGTTATATAGAGTTTGTTGATAGTCTAGCTACCAACTAGGCACCAACACCCTTTTGAATTGCAATGCCTACGCGATGAAAAAGAAAACTGCCATCGTCACAATTGCAATTCCTCGCTCTTTTCAAGAATGTGGTAGTATCTTCACCTAGCTCACCTAGAGTGGTGAATGCCAAAATGCCTAGCCCATATCCATGAGCTTCACATGTAGCAAGATATTTGTTGCGCTTCCGAAGAACTGCCTTAGCTATGGCCTGGCCAGGGTGCGGTTATTCTCATATTGGAAGCCTAGAGATGCTTCTTTCCTGGCTGGAAACCAGGCTCGAAAACAAACATCTACAATGACGTCTCGTGCTAGATCATGGAGAAATTTAATTCCTACCTCGTTGGCGCAGTGAAGTGCGTGATCTCCATAGATGTCCATTTCCTTATTGCAACTGGTGCAATGGCTGCCTTCGGCGAATAGAGGGATGCCAAGGCGATAGCTAAGGACACAATGGAACTGACGAGGGCCGAGTGTCTGGTTAAGACCACTGATGGGAACAACAAGCAGGTTGCCTTGTGCGTGTTTCATCTGATTGCTCTGCCAAAGTATGTTGTCCCATACAGACATCTAGAATATTGTACCCATTAACAAAATTAATAGGTTAAGGGGTTTTGTTGATGGATATTTGATGTCTCAACTCAGTTTTGTGAATTACCGGCCCTTAAAACCAAAAAATTGGAGCCCTTGAAGTAGGATATATTGTTTTGTAATTAGAATATTGTTTTCTCCTAAATACACTCCTAGTCGTCTTCATCACTATAGTGAGTCATTCTCATCTCCTCCTGAGGCTTGATCTCTCCAACTGGTAAGAATTAATATCTTTAAACTTTAATTCTACTAGTTGTATATATCTTATCATTCGTTTTTATTTATCATTTTTCATCTTGATTGCTGATACAACTCCACAATTAAGGTAGATCTGTCAGTCTTTTCTAGGGGCGAACTATAGTCATAATCATCGTTGTCATGTTAAAGGGGTTTTAATTTGTAAGAGAGATAGTTCCATATTTGATTCTACAAATGAATTAATCAAAATTTCACAAAAATTGATGATTTCTAGGGTTTCTTCAAAATTATTTTTTTTTTCCCTTCAAAATTGAGTTTAATTAAGACCCCAGACTAGTATATAAGGCTGTCAGGCATTAGGGTTCTTTGTGTGCATCAGAATTGAAGTAGTCACCCTCGGTAGTATTTATTTGATTGCAAGGTTTTGTTCTACGGAAGCGAATAATTCTTCTTATATTCATTATGGGTATGTGTGGAGGATATGATCTCCTAGACATTCAACCCACAGAGCTCAGATTTCCATTCGAGTTGAAAAAGCAGAATTCATGTTCTCTAAGATTATCCAACACAACCGATGAATGTGTTGCTTTCAAGTTCAAAACCACGAATCCAAAGAAATACTGCGTTCGTCCAAATGTAGGAATTGTATTGCCTGGAACAACATGCGACGTTTCGATAACTATGCAAGCACAAGGGAAAGCACCACCGGATATGGAATGCAAAGACAAGTTCCTTGTACAAAGCGTTGTTACAGCACCAACAACAGCGGTAGACGGCGTTACACCTGAAATGTTCAACAAAGGAAGTGGCAAGGTTGTTGAGGAATTCAAATTGAGGGTGAGTTTTGTTCTAGCCAATCCATTGCCGGTACCTAAACCAGAAAATCTCTTAAAAATTCATCAAGGATATCTCTTAGATATTCAACCCACAGAGCTCAAATTTCCGTTCGAGTTGAAAAAGAAGTGTTCATGTTCTATGCAATTAACTAACCAAACCGATGCACCTGTTGCTTTCAAGGTTAAAACAACGAATCCAAAGGAATACTGTGTTCGTCCAAACGTTGGAATGGTATTGCCTGGAACAACTTGCGACGTCGCAGTAACTATGCAAGCACGCAGGGAAGCACCACAGGATATGCAATGCAAAGACAAGTTCCTTATACAGATGGTTTCAGCACGTGAAATTTTTAAAAAACAAAGTGGGAATAAGGTTGTTGAGGAATTCAAATTGAGGGCGATTTATGTTCTTCCAGCCAATCCACCACCAGTACCTGAAGAAGGATTTTCTTCTACTACTTGGGCATCTTGTGTTGAGAATGGGAGCCAAGAAGAAACTTCTGTGTTTGCTGCTGTAGCAAGAACGGCATCTAGTGTGGAGAATGGTAGCCAAGAAGAAACTTCTGTGTTTGATGCTGTTGCAAAAAGGGCATCTTGTCTGGAGAATGGAATTCAACAAGGAACTGCTCCTTTCGATGCTATAGCAAGAAGAGATCTCTTAACCATTCAACCCGCAGAGCTCAAATTTCCGTTCGAATTGCGAAAGCAGAGTTCATGTTCTCTGCGATTAACCAACAAAACCGATGAATTTGTTGCTTTCATGGTTAAAACTACGAATCCAAAGAACTACTGTGTTCGTCCAAACAAAGGAATTGTATTGCCTGCAACAACATGCGACGTTACAGTAACTATGCAGGCATCAGAGGATGAGGATAAGCTGCAATGCAAAGACAAGTTCCTTATACAGAGCGTTGTTACAGCACCAACAACAAGGAAAGACGACATTATGCGTGAAATGTTTAACCAAGAATGTGGGAAGGTTGTTGAGGAATCCAAACTGAAGGTGATTTATGTTCCAGCAGCAAATCCACTGGTGGTACCTGAACCAGGGCCTACTCCAAATCCTAGTGCATCTTGTGTGGAGAATGAGAGTCGAAGAACTTCTTGGTTTGATGCTGTAGCAAGAATCTTCTTATACAGAGGAGATTCAAGAAAAAACCTGCATTGTGGCAAAACAAGTAAGTCTTCTCTCAAGGAACCCTTGCTTTCGAAACACTAAAGCAAGGAAGCTAAGGTTATTACACACATGGAATTCAATTCCGTGCGCACTATTTGAACTTTATAAAATGAATGTTAGTTAACCTAATTTCCTCATGTAATAATTGGATAAATTATTAGTAATCTTAATTAGTCTCTTTGCCTTAAATTAGACTATGGGCTAGTTTGATGGGTGAAAAAAAAAAAAAAAAGAAAAAAAGAAATTACATTTGGAATATTTGAAGATTGTTATAAAGTGGAGTATTTGACTAAGACCTTAGTTTCCATCCGTCGTACTAAAGAGTGCCGTGAAGAATTTTACATTTGGAATCCGGCAACAGAATGGTGGTATAACAAATGGCCAATGTAGGAAACATAGATGGATATGGATTAGACTATGATTACAAGACTGGTGATTACAAATTGGTATAACCTTACTCAGAGCATTATGATGTCTCTAACAACAATCTCTTGGGAAAGCAGGACCAATATACATTCCTTACAAAGAAAAGCCCCGCCCCAGTGAATGCAAGCCAATTCCCAACACACTCAGTGCATAGTGCAGGATACATACTGGTTACATCCAATAAGCCAACTAAATTTCTTTCCATATCTAGTAAGAGCAGAAAACGGGGTTTGCTTAACCCGTCTCGACTTATTGTGTTAGCTAAACGCAACAAAGTCTATACAATAAATTATAAGTCGGTGTCGTCTTTATTGCCATTGTCACCAGCAATGTGTGATCGTGATCATGCAATTAATAATAAGCTGGATTACTCTTCCATATTTCAAGATTGTGTGTGTCTTCCATTGATGAATTATGTTGTATACGTACTATTATCATAAATAAGGGTGAAGAGTTTTATATTTGGAATTCGAGAACGAAAGAGTGTCGGAAAATACCCATGGAAGTAAATTACGATCACTTAGATGGAAACGTACATGGATATGGATTTGGTTATGATAACAACATTGAAGATTATTATAAGTTTGTAGTGGTTATTTGCGACTGGGTTCAAGAGTTGTCTTATGTCGATGTCTATACATTAAGATCGAATTCATGGAAACAAACTGATCAAATCATACCTTACCATCTCTGTCGCCGTCCAGATAATTATTATGGAGTCCTCTATAAAGGAGCTCTGCATTAGCTTGCCGCTAGAGAGATTCCTGTGTCCACTCATCTAGTATGTTTTGGTATTGTCAGTGAGAAATTCCAGGAGGTGGCACTACCGGAAGAAGAATATATGTGGGATATGAATATGGGAGTAGTAGAATTTGGAGGGTGCCTATGTTTAGTTTGTCATATTCCCGATGTCCGTGTTGATATATGGATGATGCAAGAATACGGAGTCGGAGAATCTTGGGCTAAAAGTTTCTCCACTGCCCTGGAGTGTATAACTAATAGCACATGTTCACGGTTAATATGGAATTTCAAGAACAATGAGACATTATGGGAGATCGATCAGGGGGACTTAATTTTATTTGACCCAAACAACAAAATTTATAGAAAACTGGTGTTGGATTCTGATTTTGCTGAATGCGTAATTATAGCAGAGAATTCTATGAGTTCGCTTTCTCTTAAATGATTCAGGTACTTAAGCCGTACAAAAGATGAATATCTATGAGGAAAAATTCAATTGCCAAACTACCTGAGTTTGTATGTTTAAAGAACAGGATATTGATGTTTCCCATATCATGTTCGAATCTCTACCCAAGCGCTCCAGCAAGAATGCAGAGATCAGATTTGTCTGCATTTGGAGAAGATACACATCCTGAAGAAAAGAATATATGATCATATGCACTTGTGATGATCCATGGTATCCTGATCCTACGATTCATTGACTATTTGTGATCCCAAATTTGCATAAAGGTCTTTAACTTTCCGTTCTAGTTTAATCCACATCTGGTCTCTAACAAGAAGAAGATCTGTTAGCTCCACCACCAACTCATAAACATAACTTTGCATGGTTCCATCAGAGAGGTGTAACCTTTTGGGAGAGGTTGAGTATGTCAGAATAATAAGCGTGGTTGTAATTGGTGCTCTAGTAGATCAAGTATTTTTCGGCTGGCTTGGTGGCGAAATGGGTCGTAAAAGAGTTTACGGTATGCAGTTTTATTTCTTGCAAGAGGCCTGCACAAGATATACCTAGCCTGGAACTTTAGTTTTCGCCAATGTCTCAAAGAATAACACCATCTCCTGAAATAGTTCATCAACACATTTATACTTGAGACTTGAGAGGGGGAGACATATAGAGATTGGAAAAGAAGGCTATATGAAGAAATTGTTTAGAAACGAGAATACTATTACGTGCTACCAAACCGTAGAAACTTCCTAATCTTAACTTATACCACTATTATATAGTACCACCGATTGTGAACACTGTGACTGCATGATCCACCTAATAACTCCCTAAGAGCAACTGCAGTGGTGCGACCATAACCAAAGAGCAAAGAGCAAAAGAAAAACTAAAATTTGGGTTTAGTCCGTGTTGTAACGCAGTGGAGGGAGACTAAAATTTGGTCAGGCGCAACTTTGAGTTACGCCCCAACCAGGCGCAATTCCAAATCTCGTCCCATTTCTTCTTTTTTTTTTTTTTTTTATTATTGATGGGGCGCAACTCAAAGTTGCGCCCAATTTTTTTTTTTTTTTTATTGTTGGGGCGCAATTCCAAATTGCGACCCATTTTTTTATTTTTTTTTTTAATTATTGGGGCGCAACTTTGAGTTACGCCCCCAATCAAAGCGTAGACGCGATTACGCCAGACTATAACTAAACCAAAGACCAAATTAGGTTTGGTTTTTAGTTTTAGTCTAGGATTTACTCGATACTCCACTCGATAGTGTCTCTGTTTTCGACCAAATTTTTAGTTTTGGTCGATGACTGTGGATGCTCTAAAAGAGCTCACCTGAATTGCCATCAACCTAACTCTCAACTCTAAGAAATTAAGGTTTGTTAATAAAACCAAATTACTGCACAGAAATCATGTATTGAGAAGCTTGTATTAACATGAGTTTTCTGCACGCCTAAAATTCTTGGACTGATTGCATTTGTTGTGTGATACCGTCCAGTCCAGTCCTATCCAATAAAGAATACCGGCCAGGAATTGGGTGGGGTTTGCGCAGCCCGACGCAATAGTACTATCAGAAGGTAGGGTTCTAGGATTAAGACTCCTCCAGTCTCGATCCAGTCAAAGGGATACCGGCCAGGAATTGGTTTCGCCGGAAGCATCGGATCAATGATTATCCATAATAATTACTTACCTTAAATGGCAACTGGGGGTGTAGTCATTCAGTAAACCCTCGTAAAAGAACTTATCAGCGATGCATTTAGAAGACAGCTTCATCCATGAAACCCAGAAGGAGATAGCCATTCATTATATATTTCTCCACCCCGTTCTACTTTTGTTATTTATAACCCTATTCTTGTTATGTTTTTACTTGAAACCTTGTTTTCTTCACCGCAACACAAAGTTGAAGAAGCAGATCAAAAAAAAGGTTAAGAAGAAGTTGAAGAAGTTACAGAAGAAGGAGGCGATTGCAACAATAATGTCAAACCTTCCCGAAGAGATTCGCTTAGAAATCTTCTTAAGGCTACCAAGGAAGTCTCTTTTGCGATTTAGGTGCGTAAACAAGTCTATTCGTGCCCTAATTGATAGCCGTAGTTTTCAAGACATGTATCATGAGCTTTTTCACATAAAAAACGATAGCATGTTTGTATTATGTGAGGCAAAATGCGACAAAATGTATACGGTAGATTATAAGTCGGTATCGTCTTTATTGCAAAAAATGTCAAGCAGTGAATTTCATGAATGTGTTAAAACGACGGATCACCCTTCCATATTTCAAGACCGTGATAAAGTTGAGTGCTTGTCTGCATGTAAGGGCTTGAGTTAAATACGTACTACGAAAACTAGTTGTGAAGAATTTTATATTTGGAATTCGATAACAAAAGAGTGCAAGAAAATACCTATGACACAAGAAGTAAACTACTATAAACTAGGTGGGTATGGATTTGGTTATGACTACAAGACCGACGATTACAAATTAGTAATGGTTGTGGATAACTGGGATTCCAAGTGTTCTGATGTCGATGTTTATACATTAGGATCGAATTCATGGAAAAGAATTCAAAGCATACCTTACAGTCTTTCTGACAAAGACTGCTATTTTGAAGGAGTATCCTTTAAAGGATCTATTCATTGGCTTGCATATACCTTTGATGAAAAACACATATGCACTAAACTGGTCCGTTTTGATATTGTAAACGAGAGATTCCAGAATATGGCACTACCAGCACTGCCGAAAGAGTCTAGTGGAAAATCTAAGTTGAATATAAAGGTGGGTTTATTTGGAGGGTGCATATGCATAGTTTTTCAAGTTTTGAATGTCAGTGTTGATGTATGGATGATGCAAGAATATGGAGTGAGAGATTCTTGGATTAAAAGTTTCTCGGTTACCCACGAGAGTATAACTAGTTGCCCCTACTTACAGTTAATATGGAATTTCAGTAACAATAAGACTTTGTGGAAGGTCGATCATGGGGGTTATATATTATACGATGCAGACAACAAAATTTATAGAAAACTGAGGTGGGATTAAGATTTTGCTGGAAGCATAATGGTTGCAATTGATTTTTTTTTTCATACATATAAATAAGTTCTTAGTTTCTCATAATTTCTTTGCACAAACTCTTCATTTTTTCTGCTTCTGAAATTTCAACATAGGATCATTATTTTTGGTTTTCGCAAATATTGGATTGTTTGGATTTTAAAAAAGAATTGTGTTCATTTTTTTATTGACATGAAATTTGTAGATACACATGTTTAATATGCGAAGTAATAATTGTCAAAGCAGAGCCAAGACCATCGCATATAGCTTATTAAAGATGACGTAATGAATGACGTTAGAAGAATCCCGAGAAAGGTGTGATAATCATGCGAGATTATAGTGAATATGCGAAAAGAGTCGATATAAGCGTACGTTAATAACGCACGCCAGATCCGAAAATAAAGGTTTTAATAGCTGTCATCCACTATGTAAACCCCTATATAAGGGAGCCCAGCGACCATATAAAGGGAGAGATTCTTTTAAGAGCTAAAACTTGGAATTTAGGAGAGAGAAAGATTGTTTGTCCTCCAAGTTAGAGTTCATCTCAATATTTGTAACTATATTGAAGATTTCATGAATGGATGTATATGAATTTTAAGATGATCACTTGAGTATTATTAAGAATTCCTTAAGGGTGTGGTTGTAGGATTTCCCGCAACTACAAAATTGGAGAAGTAAAATCCAAAAAACGCAAAAGGAACTTTTTGAGAAGGCTATGTTGACCAGGGTGGCTCGCCACATCATTAATGTTAAAATCATAAGAAAAAGGCTATGTTGAGAAGGCTTCCATGAATTGAGCATCATTCTCCATGGCCTTAAAGACATGAATTGCAAGGCAAATTTCAATGTCAACACTTCCTTCAACTGGTCCTGGACTCACAGTAGTTATTCCATAAGATTTGCCGTTCATACCGGTTTTTACAGCAATTGGTCGCCCCCAACCGAAATCGTTGCCATACATGTTGAACCATTGGGAACTCCTAGCCATAAACGTATTGCTGAAAACTCCTTTATTTTCATCACCAGGTGCCGGCATAAAAGGTTTCTCTATCCATGATTCCAGAAAACTTCTACTCTTTTCAACACTGTGGGAGTTAACCACCTCTTTTAATAAGGAAGCCAGGAAACCAAACGCCCTTTCTGCAAGAAGCTCACCCTCCTTCAGAGTTACATATCCACAGGATATTGAGTTTCCAGAGTATGCTTCGGGCAATGGTGGAATCACCTTAGTTCTGGCATTCATCAGAAGTGCAACTAAAAGTGTTCCGCTTTCATCAAAATCATTTAAAGAGCTCTTAGCACGTATTACCGCTGTCCAAACATGAGCTAACAAAGCCTGCAATGATGATATTACCATATTTTGCTTTGTTTCAGATATGGCCTTGGCTTTTAACGCTGCAATGTCTGCTTTAGTGAAACAGAAACATTTCTCTATCAGACCATCAGGTGGTGAAACTCTAGTAGTAGTATCAGTTTCCCTGATAAATTTGTCAGCCAAAGGGAATGGAAGACGGATAGGACAATCGGTTTCCCTGATAAAATAACGCTCGTGAACAGGATGAGGACTTTGAGTTTGATTGTTGGAAGATCTAGCAATATCAGACCATGAACTAATGAAATGCCAAAATGATGTACCATCACATACCGAATGATTTGCACTGCATCCTATAAAAACAGCACCGTCGCGCAGCTCAGTTACCTGTACAGAAAGTAAAGGGTGGGACTGGCCTTCATAGTTTGGCACCCCATTGAGGGAAAATAATGGATTAATTAAGCTTTGAGGAACATAGGTTGGAGACACGATGTCATCTACGGATATGTCAGCTGTGGCATGGATGAACTCTACACCCTCAAAGTTGCAGTCGATATAGACGGAAACGGTGACATCATCTTCATGTTTTTCAATAGCAAGACGCCCGGCTAGAGGAAAGAAACGATCTAGTGTATGTGACAAAGAAATTTTAAGATGACTAATCTTGTTGTTGATACCCTCATCATCTTCTTGCTGCTTAGTGAAGAGAAAACCCCTTTGCATATATGTAGTTCTTAGATATATTAGATCCCATGGATTCAAATCAATCCGTCTATGAATCCCGCTTGGTGCATCGATGTAACTGGCTGGTCGGACCGTGGTTGTAGAGACACAATGAACTTCAACAGGGTTCATTTCTCTGAGCTCTATCCTGTTCAACAAAAAGTCTAATACTAGAATCCTCAAAAGAACCAAGTGTTTGAAACAATAGAACTGGAATAACAAATCTGAAAGAGTTGTTTTCAAAATGTTTTATTTTCATCTCTTCCAAAATACCATTTTATAACTAAGAAATCGAAACAAATTAATGAGAGTATCTTTCAATTAACTGCCCACTTAAAATCCTTCTCAACAGCGTCCAGATCGTCTGCACCCAAACCAAGGTGTATCCTCTGAGCTTGCCATTTATTTTTTGACCATATAAAGATTATCTGCCGATGTCCATTTTTGACATAAGAATTATGTTTTGAATCAAATCTTTTATTTTACACAAAATTGGTTAAAAAGACCAAAATTAATAATTCCTGGGTGAAAAAGACATTTAGATTTTGATACTGTTTAAATGGAAAAAAAAATATAAATCCATTTTTGTTGTAATACTAGATTGTAGAGAAGGAAACATAGAGTAGAGGGAAAAAAAAGAGAGAGATTTCTTATTAATGTGTGTGTAGAATACAATATTTAAGCCTCTATTTATATAGATAGAAGACTTGGTGTCCAAGATATGTAAACCCTAAACTTAGACACGAAGAGCATCTTAGTAAATAAACTTGGTTTTATAACACTCCCCTGATGACCATTGTGGCTATGTTATATTCTTGACGCGTGTAAACATCAACCCAACCTCCTACGGAGGTTGATTGACTTAATATAATTTTAGATGTGCCAAAAACTATACCCTAAAAACTTAAAATATACCCTTTAGGGGTATTTATAAAGTTCTTAGGGGGTGTTTGTGAAGACCCATAAAAAGAAAGGGTATTTATTTAATTCCCATAATTCAAAATGACAAGTGATTTATTCATGGCCTGCTTTGATGAAAGATTTGTTGTTGTATTGAAGTCATATTGAAACTGTTCAATACACAAATTCTCATAAATTACGCTCTATTCATGGCCTGCTTTGATGAAAGATTTTTAAAGGCCACTCATGCTTTCACGTGCTTTGTACATGTCATAAAGAGTGTTGAGAGAGGAAGTTTGATAGCAATTTGGGACTTACGTGTTGTCACATATCGGTGTAAAACGAGTGGTTTGGGGATAAATCTAAATTTATGTGTTCTAATACATTATTGATTCCTATAAAATTACACCAAGTATCGTATCAGTCCGTATCCGTATCTGGTTGGGTTTAGTTAGACGGGCAGAAACCGGGAAAAGTCACAGCCATGAATAAAACAATAAATAACCCCCAAAGAATGTGTGAATCAATCTTTTCTGATTCCTTTTTTTTTTACGTTTCATTAGGGTTTTACAGACTTATTTACTCTTTCTTCCTCCTCTCAAGACATGGAGTTCAAGAAGAAGAAAAACTCAATTGCAGCAATGCCAAGTTACCTCCCGGAAGAGATTCTCCAAGAAATTTTCTTAAGGCTACCAAGGAAGTCTGTTCTGCGGTTTAGGTGCGTAAATAAGTTGCTCTGTGCACTATTTGATAGTCGTAGTTTTAAAAACATGTACCATCAGCTTAGAAACTTAAACGACCGTACCATAATCGTGTTACATGAGGCAAAACACAAAAAACTCTGTTCAATAGATTACAAGTCATTATCGTCTTTATTGCCGTTGGCACCGTCATCAGCAATAACAATGTGTGATTCTCGTGAAATTGTTAACCGGCGAGACTACCCTTCCATATTTAAAGACTGTGATAATGTTGAGTGTTTGTCTACGATTAATGGCTTCGATTGGATACGTACTATTAAAAGCAGTGTTGAAGAGTTTTATATTTGTAATCCGACAACCAAAGGGTATATTCAAAAAATGCCCAAGGCACGACAAGTAAACTACAATGACATACATGGATATGGATTTGGTTATGATTACAAAACTGAAGGCAATTACAAATTGGTAAGGGTTGTTGACGACTGGGAATCAAAGTGCTCTGATGTTGATGTCTATGTGGTAAGCTCAAATTCATGGAAAAGCACTCAGCGCGTACCTTACATTCTTTTTCACGGACGATATTATAATGGCTTGCTCTTTAAAGGAGATCTTCACTGGCTTGTGTATAACTTTGAACAAGAAGAAGTCTCCCTCAGTCTGGTGTGTTTTGATATTGCCCAAGAGAAATTCCAGGAGGTGGCACTACCAGAAAAACCAATGCCATATCCAGAAGAACCTTTGGAAGGAAATAGGTTCTGTAAAAATGTGGAAAATTTCGGAGGATGCCTGTGTCTAGTTTTTCATATTTTCAATGTCCGCGTTGATATATGGATGATGCAAGAATATGGAGTGACAGAATCTTGGGCTAAAAGTTTCTCCATTACCTTGGAGATTTTAACTAGTTGCACGCATTCACGGTTAATATGGAATTTCAAGAACAATGAGACTTTATGGGAGGTCGATCGTGCATATTTCATTTTATATGATCCAAACAACCAAATTTGTAGAAAACTTGCGTTGGATTCTGAGGTTGCTAAACTGGTAACTGTAGCAGGGAATTCTGAGGGTTCAGTTTCGCTTCACTAATATTTCGGTTCACTTACGTAGTAGTAGTTGGAAGAATGAAATTATGCAAGGGAAAGCTACAGGCAATTCAGTTTGCGTAGTCAATAGTCATGAGTCATCACCTTGCATCTTCTATTTTCATTTGTTTCTTTAGGATTTTCTACCTTAGCAAAAGTAAGTTACATACAAGTAGAAATTGTTGGACTTTGTAAAAAAGTGTAATCATAACGTCCGTATATTTGGTAAATTTATTAGGAAATACTATACCTTCGATTTTATAGTGTGTCAGCACCTCTTTGCACAGTTGATTTATTAGGAAATAGTACCTTCGATTTTTTAGTGTGTCAGCACCTCTTTGCACAGTTGCAAGTTGCAACTCAACTATCTTAGAGAATCCTAAATGAATTGCAAACGTAGGATATTTGTGAAATCTAAATAAATCTGATTTGAATACCATGGATATTTAAATATTTCATGATTCCATACATATCTAGGAGATTTTACGATTGTTAAATTAATAATATGATTTGGTGATTTTCCTTTGTTGTGCTTAAAAGCTGAATCAAACTCTCTTCTTAAAGCTTCTGGCCCCACCAAAAAAATATTGGCCAATATAAATTCCAGGATTTTTCACACCACTAATATTTCTTACAGGAACACCACCCTACTCCAGTTTTTTCATACCACAAATACTTCGTCCGAGAACACCACCATACTATATACGGTATTTTGTTCCAAGCGAATATCAGACCTAAAAATAAAAGAGACTTGCGACTCAATCATTAGAGATAAATTTCTCTCTTCGACCATTATTGTTCTTTTATCCTTTTCTAATCGTTTTAACATTGTTTCCTTAATTTTGTAGAGGCGATTTCTGTTGGCTCAAACAATCTAATATTTGAATCTAAGTTCTCTGGAGTTTTTAGTATATGAAGCTAGGGTAGGGTCTATTTGATAAAGTACTACACACCTATTTGATTTGTGTTTTTGTTTTGCAGGGTTGTTGTTACAAAGCATATATCTCAAAGGTTTCAGAGGTAAAAAAATTGATAAACATCTCAAAAGGGTTTGATTTCCAGTAATAAACTTTGTTCTTTTTTATTCTTTTCCGATGGTTTTGATTTATTTATTTATTTTGATTTTGTAGAGGTGATTTTCTGTTAGATCGAACAATCTTAGTAATTGAATGAAGTTCTCTGGAGTTTTAGTGCACGAAGCTTGGTTAATTTTAATTATTTGATAAAGTATTGCATCCCCTTTTTTTTTTATCAAACAATCTTAAAGTATTGCATCCCTATTTGATTTGTGTTTTGATTTTGTAGGGTTGTTGCTGTAAATTGTTTCGTGATTACTTGGTAAAATGGTACTCATTTTAAGATTTACAATAAAAGATTCTTCCCTATATATCAGCATATATACATCAATTTATATACAAATGAAAACCATTTTCTGTCTAATTATAGAATTCCTGATTTACCTCCGTAAATGCAGCTGCTTAACCGCACGGCACATCACCATAATCTATTAGGCGAAGTTGAGGCAAGTGTGATGCGCGCGCTGTACAAAAGTGGTAGACAGTATGCATTTTAATTTTGAAGGGTTTTAACTTAAGATTTTTAGTGTATGTTACTCATATTGCAGGTAGCAATTAGCAAGATTCGTATGGCTGCAGAATACAGAAAGAAAGATTTACAAGGTTAAATGCTCCGGAAATCTAACTGATATGAGTTATTTCTCATTGGCAGCCAGTTATTTGGCTATAATTTGGTTAGAAATAGTCTTTTATTAAGCAATATGAACTACTGGTATATAGACTATTTGTGGTTTGCTTTGTTGAGTAGTATATCTGCATTTGCAAGTGTTTTAAACATGAGACTTTAGGATTCAGTGGTTGATATTTTGGATGACTTGGACACTTCATGCTCAAAACAATGTATTGTGTTTTACATTCTCTACAAAATTTCCAGGTACAAGTAGAGAATCCCTTTACTTAAAAGCATTTTATTGTTGTATTGTATTGTTTTTTGATTATAATCGATCAAAAAAAAAAAAATCTTTCATGTGTTTGCACCGAGGTTATCTTTTATCGGGAAACCTTGGTTGGTGCATTCTTATTGTGACAAAATCATAGTCACGATAATTAAGTGTTTATGGGAACTTTTTATGCAATTATTATTGGTGCCAGGCTCTGTCTTGGCTCTCTCTTTATTCATGCTTTATTTTCTGGTGGAGTTTTATTTTCTGGTGGAGTTTGTAAACTGTTAAAGTTCACATGTCCCATTGTCTTATGCCATAACCAAGAATCAGTATGAACATGACTATTATAACACCTTTCCTTTTGATATTGAATGTTCAAAGGAAACAATCTATTCTTAGTCATATGTACTCTTGTAATAAGTCTTCTAAAACGATCTCTAATTATACAAACACCATTAAAGATGTTCATAGAATAACCTCTTTCTGATAATTGACCCATACTTAATAAATTTTGATGCAAACTTGGTACATAAAACACATCTATGATATATGTTTTAGCACCATTCTTCAGAATTATTCCAATTCTCCCTTTTCCCATAACTGGAATTGTAGAATTATTTCCAAACTTCACAGTTGAGCGCACTGATTCATCAATATTTTCAAAAAACACTTTTCTTCCACACAATTGATTGTTGCACCTTGTATCTAGATATCACTTATGTTGAGGCTGTTCTTCAGGTGTATGACAAGCCAGCAACATATTTTCCTTCTTTTTCTTTCTTCTTCTTCTTCTTGTGGACTTTCTGCAATATTGTCTTTGAAGTTTGCCTTGTAGTTATTAGCTGTTGTATTTCTTGGTTTTGGACACTCAGTAGCAATGTGTCCAAAATCTCCACAACTGTAACATTGTATTTTTGCTCTATCCAATGGCTTCCTTCCCTGATAATTTCCATTATTTGATCTTCCTCCATTGTTATATCTTCCTTGAAAACCTCCAGCATTAGGTTTTCCTTGATTCCTTCTCCAACTTACTTGACTTTGAAGTGCTTCTTCAACTTTTTTTGCAGCAACTGTTTTCTCCAACAATATTTGTTCATAAGCTTGTAATGAACCCAACAACTCATTAAGAGTCATTGTTGCAACTTTGTTGCATTCTTCTATAGCTGTAACTTTTGACTCAAATTTTTCAGGCAAGCTTCTTAAAATCTTCTCTACAATGGCTGAATCTTCTACAGTATCACCATTGGCCTTCATCTCATTGACAAGATTCAGTGTCTTTGAGAAAAAATCGGAGTTTGTTTCAGTTATCTCCATCTACAACAATTCATATTTTCTTTTCAAAGTTTGTAACCTAACTTTCTTGACCTTGTCAGATCCTGTATAGTAACTTATCAATCCATCCCATGCTCTTTTAACGTCTTTAATATAGATAACTCTATCCATGAGTGATTCATGAATACCCTGATAAAGAATATACGTAGGTTTAGAATTCTCTTTCTGTTTTCAGTTAACATAGTTTGCGCAGCTCCTTCTGCTGGTTCTACATAACCATCTTTCACGATATCCCATACCTCTTGGTATATGAATATATTCTACATCTACAACCTCCAGTGTTCAAAGTTTTTTCCTTCAAACACAGGTACCTTAATTGAACTTAAACTCGTCATCTTCTTCAACTTAACAACTCATACCCACTGCCCTAGAACCTGATACCAGTGCTATGATACAAGATGTAGAAAATCTGATATCAAAGACTTAATAAAAAGAACACAGAACTAAACTCAAACAAACTTCTCTTAATTGATATATTACGACTCATGGATCAACAACCTATTTATATGATTAACAAACTTGACTCTCAAGCAAAAACACTTTCCTAGCTTAATTAAACTCTAACAAAGACTCTTCTAGAAAATTCTCACGTAAACAAACTCTAAAACAAGAAATACTTGCAACCCAAGTAAACTTCTAAATACCGTACCACGCGTCAACAATTCTTGTTGATCCATTCTCTTCATGTTAACTGTACTGGTTGATCCAAACATACTCTGTCAACTCTCACAATTGATCCACACTATTGTATCTACAACTCTTGTTGATCCCTTCAGTCTTCTTCATATTATCTTGGTTTATTCTTCAACATAATAGCACATTCTAAACTCTGTGCTCATCTCTTCTTGTATCTTTTGAGGGTGTTAACTTGGCCACCTTTCTTATTTAATTTGATCTTTTGCTTTTTCAAAAACTACAAAAAAAACTGCAAAAGGGTCAAACTACCACCTCCAAGAAATATCAATCGACCTTCCGGAAGAGATCCTCCAAGAAATCTTCATAAGGCTACCGAGGAAGTCTATTCTGCGACTTAGGTGCGTAAACAAGTCTCTTTGTGCACTATTGGATAGCCGGAGACGGAGTTTTCAAGGAATGTATCATGAGTTTAATGGTATGAAAAACTATTTTTTTTAATCAAGCCAAAAGCAACAAAATATAAACGATAGATTATAAGTCAGTATCGTCTTTACTGCCATTGCCAAAATCAACAACATCAATGTATGATTGTCGTGAAATAACTAATCGGATGGACTACCCTTCCATGTTTCAATATTTTGATAAAGTTGAGTGTCTTTATTCGGTGAAGGATTTGTGTTGGATACGTACTATTAAAAATAATTGCGAAGAGTTTATATCTTGAATTTGACAACAAAAGCGTGCCAGAAAATACCAATGACAAGAGAAGTAACCAGAAACCATTACATACATGCATATGGATTGGGTTATGATTACAAGACCGACGATTACAAATTGGTAAGGGTTCTTATCGATTTGGATTCAAAGTGCTCTACTGTTGATGTTTATACGTTAATCTCAAATTCCTGGAAAGACCCTCAAAGCACACCTTACTGCATATATTATAGTAGACCATATATGTAATTATGGAGTGCTCTTCAAAGGAGGTCTGCACTGGCTTGCGATTACCTTAAGAACACTCTCTTATAGTCTGGTATGTTTTGATATGGTCAATGAGAGATTCGAGGAGGTGGCACTACTAGAAGAACCTATGCCATATCCAAACTAACCTTTGGTAAAAGATATGTATAAAATAAATGTGGTAGAATTTGGAGGTTCCCTATCTTTAGTTTTTCATGTATATAATGTCCGCGTTGATATATGGATGATGCAAGAACATGGAGTGAAAGAATCTTGGGTTAAAAGTTTCTCCACTACGTTAAGAAGTATAACTAGTAGCAGATTCCCACGATTAATATGGAATTTTAAGAAAAAAGAGATTTTATGGGAAGTCGATCATGGGAATATAATTTTATATGACCTAAACAACAAAATTTATAGAAAAACGAGATTTTATGGGAAGTCGATCATGAGAATATAATTTTATATGACCTAAACAACAAAATTGGTGTGGGATTATGATTTTGGTAAATGCTTAAGAGAATTCTGTGAGTTCACACTCGCTTCTACTACCTGATGAAGGTCCTAAAATGTTTATGTGTGTGTTTCCTAGGTGGCAACACAAACAACATATCCTGATTCCAATTTCTCTTAAACTTTTGGGGGGAAAAAAATTCATCTCCGATCTTGTTATTTGTGATCTTTTTTTATTAAATGTAAATTTTATTTTTAGTAGTTTTAAGATTTTAACAGTTAGAACTGAAAAATAGTTATTTAATATATTGTAATTAATTTTAGTTGAGCAAAAACTTACTAGTTAGACATTCACCTTGAACATGTCAACTATAAATTCAACCATGTCATCTTCACATTGATTTAAGAAGTTGAGGTTGGAGAAAATTTCTAAAGAAAATGAATATCTATGTTATGTGGATGTAGACATTTATCTTCGCATATATTCCATTGGAGAAGCTCTAAGAGAAAGCTAATGAAAATTCAATTGCCTAGTTACATGGGCTCGTAGAAGCAAACATCTTCTTGAAAACGGTGTTTTTCTAAAGATAAAAAATTAAAAATTGATATTTAAATAAACTTTTTTTTATTTTAGTTTGTTTTTCATATTAGTTTTGGTTTTGCTATTCCTTAACTTACAAAAGGCTATACAGAGCCGGTTCAAGAGTGTCATGTTCTTTATAAAGTGAAGTTATATCTTCTTTGGAAACTCAAAGGTGGATATACAGGAATTGACGCTTTCATCTTTGGTATAAAAATGATTACAAAAACTTACATGGCGCGTGTATTTTTTCCGACTCGGTATGAGTCATATATCACTCAGACGGTTTGTTTTTTAATTTGAGGTTGATCTGACTCGCGACTTGATTCAGACATATCTCTTGACTCGGGGTGATCAGGGAACAAAATGCCCCTAATTCATCGAACCAAACCACTGACTTGCATATTTTTGACTTAACTGAGTCAGGTCGGACTCGAAAAACAAACACATTGAATCGGATCCAGATGAATTAGATGATTACAATAGATCCTGACGATTCAAAATAAAATAAAACATGATGTTAATTAGTCTTGAAGGTAAATAGAACCTCAAAGTTTTCTTCCTAATCTTTCTAGGAGAGCTCAAATTTACTCCTGCGAGTGTCTAATAGTTTACAATGTGCTTATTTTTAGTTTGAGGATATAACTTCATGTTTTTAGTTGATATTGATAGTCAAAGAACAACGCTAAATTCAGATGAGTTAGGTGTTTGTTTTCATTTGACTCGTCTGGATCTGATTCATCTGGGTTTGACTGAAATCTTCTGATTTATCAGAATCTGACTCAATATGTTTACTTTTTAAGTCAGACCGGACACATCTGACTCAAAAATATGAGTCACTGGTTTGTTGCCATGAGTTAGGATATTTTATTACCTGATTCAAACGAGTCTGAGTCAGGCATTAGGTCTGATTCAAGTCTATAGTCAGATCTAACTCAAAAAACAAAACAAATCGGCTGACATCTAACTGGGACCAGTCAGATCCATACGTGAGTCAGCAACAAACATGCCATAAGGCTAGTCTTGTGTCGCTGTGCTTTTTACAAAAGCGGTTTCGTGCCGTGGGTTCAATACAAGGGAAAAATACGGTTTAGTCCAAAATCCCATCTAAATATACTATTTATTCCTAACCCATTCAACTAGGTACAAATTAGTCCTTTTTTATGGAAAGTATATAAATAACCTTTCTGGTTTACAATTTACTCCAAATATTTGCAATTTAGTCTAAAGTGATTCATTACGATGTCAGCAGTTTTAAATAATATTAAAAAATGTTATAATCAATTTATCTTTCGAACCGTTTGTCCAAAGTTATACAATAATATACACATATGTACCCACAAGCTTAGAATAACAAATAAAGTAGGTGCACCAATATGTACACCTGTATTTAAGGTGCACCAATATGTACACTTGTATGTGATAAATCAGAAAAGGCACAAGAGGACTTTACCAACATAGTTACCCAAATTTCTAGTTAACTTGATTCTTTAGCCAAACCAACTAACAAGAAAGGTTCTCTGAGAACTTGCACATAATCTGTTATGTTAATGTAAATTTAATATAAGAAATAAATGACCGGAGAGAAAACCCAAATCATGCTTCTGAACAGAATCAATACCATACTTCCTTGTACTCTTCTAATGAAACCATGCCAAATCAGCAAGCTAAATAGAGCAAGGTTTTATGAATAAGCTGAGGCAAATGATGACTTTGATGACATAATTATCAAAGCTTGAGTTGGCCTTATAACTCCATAGCACATGGTTTACACACACAAATCCAATATTAACATTGCAACTAGTTACCAATATACAAAAATCACCAAAATATAGCACATGATTGAGACTTCTAGCTTTTCCATTTCCTAGTGCTTGAATGAGGGAGAATTAAAAAAAAAACTTTGCTTTTACGCCTACAAAAGAGACCATGCCATGCTTTCCATGTTTATCTATATCATTGTTCATCATGAGAGATAGAGAGACAACTCAATGGTATTATAGAATCAACCAAGTAGACCTCAAACCAGACCTCAATCAGGATTACTACCAACCCAGATTTACTTAAGCTAAGGGAATCCTGATTTGTTGTTAAACCATAAAAAGCCAACAGTTTTTATACCCATGTAACAAAATAGCATTATTGCGTAAGAACCAATCAGACCAACACATATTTATCATTAATGCAAAAGAACTTCTACATTATGCATGAAAAAGAAAAGTTTAGTATTCTTACCATAACGCACTGAAGTGCTAGAATTAAGCTAAATGGGAAAGTGCTAGAATTAAGCTAAATGGGAAAGTTAGATCCCACAAGGACTTGTGGTGCTCTAAGGTGATCTAAGGCTTTCTTCAACGAAGGATTAACACCGCTCTATATGGGGGACAAGAATGTCCATTCTCCTATTGTATGATTAACTAAGTTAAGGATCTTGTTGTCCCGAATGATAGATACCACCTATCTCTCCCCGTAGCCATACCGATTAGTTATCTAATCAAGTATAACTAGTCAAGGGAATCCGTAAAATGGAGAACATCCAAGCTCCTCTCCTTACTTCACATATAGTTGAAATCATACACAGAGGTTTCCTTTAAAACATCAAAATAGCAATTAAAATACAAATTAACCTAATTAAATCCTAATTGCATTTGACACAAACCCCTCACTGTTTATACATGCCCTTCTCTCCTCAAACCCATACCCCCGGGTAATCTTTATCCCTTCCTATATATCCCAGAACATATGAAAAAAGTAATAATGTTAGTGCAAAAAAGATATCAAATAATAAATGTACAATCAGAAAAGTGAGTAGACATTTTATCAACAAATGTACTAATAATTAAACCATATTTCTGAATGTACTAATTAAGAATGTTGCATTGGATTAACGTCAATAACTTATTAATTTTTAGCTTTATCCCTTCCTAAAAATTTTAATGTTAGTGCAAAAAAGATATCAAATAATAAATGTACAATCGAAAAGTGAGTAGACATTTTATCAACAAATCTAGAATGTTGCAAATTTTTTAGCCAAAAATAATGTATGGTGTTTGAAAATAATTATTGCATATGGCCAAAATTCAAATGCAAATATGCAATCCAATGATCAATAATGTGATTAGTGGATTGAATACCAATTATGCACAAACAAAAGAATGTGCATTGATCAACTGGAACTTGAGTCTTAATAAGACTTCTGTGGAGATGAGTATGTTGGGCCTGGTCACTGCCTTATGGCTCAACAGTCCAGGTGTGCCCCTTAGCTAATGGGGGAAGTCAACTAGCACATGCCTATGTTTTTGGTTATAAGGACCAAAAGGCATCAGGAGAAGAAAATGAGTTTATCTTCTTCATTTTGTGAGGAAAAGAAAAAGAGGCAATAGAGAAAGAGAGTGAGTGAGGGAGAAAAGTTAAGCCACCATTCTTGGTGAGATTGAAGTTATCTTGAAGAGAAGAAGAAAGGGTTCTTAGATAAGGATCTATTGGTTGTTGTGGTGAAGATTGATTTATCAATTTCCACATCTCTTCAAAGGGGGAAAAATCTAGGGTTTGCTCAAACTCTAGTAGTAAGTAATCTTACTCTTGCTATTGTCAAATTGATAGTGAATCTCATCTTATTGGTGAATGAATTGTTGATCCATCCTTAGGGGTGAGTGTAATCCAAGTGCTATATGCACCTTGAAGTTGTTGTTATCCCCAAATTGGGAGAATTGTGTGTAACCCATTGTTGTTATAGTGGAAGATTTGCCCGTGGTTTTTTACCCTTCACCTTGGAGGGGTTTTTCCACGTAATTGCCGGTGTTGTGTGATTGCCTCTATATTGCGTAGTTGTGTTATTTCCGCATTTGTATATCATTGCTTGTGTAGGTTTCGTATTGCGCATAGCGGCTCGGATTTGGTAAGTCTCCCCCAACAAGTGGTATCAGAGCCAGGTTGAGCTAATCATGTGCAATGACGGAAGCTAGTACTAGTAATAGAATGGTCAATTTGACCGGTGAAAACTTTGTGATATGGAAGGCGAAGATGGAAGACTGGTTATATTGTAAAGATCTCTATGATCCAATAGAGTGTAAGGGAGTGAAGCCTGAGAAGACAAGTGAAGAAGATTGGAAAGTTACTAATCGTAAAGCGCTTGGTTTCATTCGCCAAAGGGATTGATGATGGTATTTTTCATCATGTGGCTAGTGAGACACTAGCATATTCTTTGTGGACCAAGTTAGAGCAGATATATGATCAGCAGTCTCCTTGTGCAAAAGCTCTTCTATTCAAAAGGCTTGGAAAGTCAGGCTACAAGGAAGGGAGTTCAATGGCGCAACATTTAAATGAAATGAAGGGTATTATGAATCAGCTTACATCTATGGAGCCGATGATTCCTCGAAGAGATTCAAGCTTACTTGTTGCTAAATACTTTACTGCATATTGGGAGCCATTGAGGAATTGTCTCGGTTATTCTCGCTCCAGACAGAAGTTGAACATGACTGTTGCTACAAACAGTTCTTGAATGAAGAATTTAGAAGAAGGTCATTGGACTCATCTCATTCAAGCTCTTGTTACGTAAAATCGGGGTAGAAGAAAAGAGTAAGACAAGTTGGCCGTAGCAAGTCAAGGGGTCAATCAAAGTCCGTAAAGAACATTGAATGTTGGAACTGTCGTATGAAAGGTCACTATTCAAATGAATGCAGAAAGCCAAGCAAGAACACAAGAAGGGGAAAGGAAATGATAAACAAGACAAGTGATGTTGCAACATTGTTGCAAATGATGGTGATATCATTTTATTCTCGTATTGTAATGAAGTTTGTGTGAGTTCTGGGTTCGATTCGAGTGGATAGTTGATTCAGTGCATCTTATCATGCTACTCCTTATGAAGATTTATTTACCTCCTACAAGGCTGGTGACTTTGGGTTAGTCGAATGGGAAACAAGTGGTGTTGCTAAAATTGTAGGAATGGGTGATGTGAAAGTTGAGACCAAAGTGTTGGCTGCACATTGGTTCTCGAAATGTGCCACATGTACCAGATCTTCGTTTGAATCTAATGTCACCTGGAGTGTTAGATGATGAAGGGTACAACAATCACTTGGGTGATGGAAAATGGAAGCTAAGCAAGGGCTCCATGGTTATTGCAAGAGGCAAGAAGTGTGGCACATTGTACAAAACACAGTGTGAAGGTGTTTAAAGGTGAGTTGAATGTCATTGACAAAGATTCAACCTCCGAGTCAGGCATAGAAGACTTGGTCATCTTAGTGAGAAGGGAATTCAAATCCTCACCAAAAGACAAGTCTTGCCAAAGGCCAAAGGTATGCAATTGGGTAAGTGTACTCATTGTTTGGTTGGTAAACAAACTAGAGTTTCCTTTCATAAAACTTTACCCAAGCATAATTCGGTATTATTGATCTTGTTCATTCCGACGTATGTGGACCTTTAAGGGTCAAAACACTTGGTGGTGCCTTTTACTTTGTTACTTTCATAGATGATGCTTCAAGGAAGGTTTGGTCATATGCAATCAAGACCAAAGACGATGTTGTTCCCGTGTTCAAGATGTTTCACAAAGATGGTGGAAAGAGAAACAGTAGAACCTTGAAGTGCCTTCGTTCGACAACGGGGAGAATACATTGGACCACTTGAAGTGTATTGCAAGAGCATGGGTATACGTCATGAACAATCAGTACCGAAGACTCCACAACATAATGGTGTTGCAGAGAGGATGAACCGCACTATTCTTGAGAGAATCAGGTGCATGTTATCTCATTCCAAGTTGCAGAAGCATTTCTGGGGTGAAGCAATGAATACTGCTGTGTATTTGATCAATCGATCTCCTTCAAGACCGCTAGATGGAGAAGTAGCAGAAAAGGTATGGAGAGACAAAGAGCCTACTTATGATCACTTGAGAGTGTTTGGTTGCGGGCTTTTGTTCATGTCCCAAAAGATCGTAGATCAAAGCTCGATGACAAAGCAAAGCAAAGTGTTCCTAGGCTATGGGACGAGAGAAGTTTGGTTACAAATTTTGGGATCCAGCTTGACAAGAAGGTTATCGAAGTAGGGATGCAGTATTCCTTGAAGACCAGACTATTGAAGACTTTGAGCAGATTGAGATGCCAAAGCTTCAAGATGATATGACCTTGGATCCAAATCCAGTTGTTCCTTCTCTTGAACAACATGATGATGTTGATGGTAATGGTAATGAAGAAGAAGAACAATATCATGAAGATGAAGCTCATGAAGATGTTCCAGTGGGTGATGTTGAGCAAGAAGTGCAACAATAACCAAAGGCCGAGTTGAGAAGATCCAAAGCAGACCAGATTACCTTCAACAAAATATACACCACATGAGTATGTGATGCTCACAGATGCAGGTGAACCAGAGTCTTATGAAGAAGCTCTTAGTGTTCTTGAAAGTCATAAGTGGTTGAAATCCATGAAAGAAGAGGTTGGTTCTTTAGATGAGAATGACACTTTTGATTTGGTTGACAAGCCGTAAAACCGAAAATTCGAAGAACAAGTGGGTGTATAGAATCAAGACTGAAGATGGTAACTCACAACCAAGGTACAAAGCACGCTTAGTTGTGAAGGTTTATGAGCAGAGAAAGGGTGTTGACTTTGACGAGATTTTGTCACCGGTGGTGAGATTTCCTTCTATTCGGGTTGTTTTGGCAATAGCCGCTAGTTTGGATCTTGAGATAGAACAACTAGATGTCAAGACAGCATTTCTTCACGGTGAGTTGGAGGAAGATGTGTATATGGCACAACCCGAGGGTTTTGAAGTCAAAGGCAAAGAGCACATGGTGTGCAAGCTAAAGAAGAGTCTATATGGTTTGAAGCAAGCTCCTAGAAGATGGTACAAGAAGTTTGAATCATTCATGAAGGAACATGGTACAAGAGAACAGCTTCAGATCATTGTGTATTCATTAAAAAATTTGCTGATGGTGATTTTCTTATTCTTTTGCTATATGTTGATGACATGCTTATTGTTGGCAAAGATAAGAAGAAAATTGACAGGTTGAAGTCAGATTTGAGCAAGTCTTTTGCTATGAAATACTTGGGAGCAGCAAAGCGTATTCTTGGCATGGAAATCACTCGTGATAGGAAATCAAGGAAGCTATGGTTATCGCAAGAAAGCTACATTGAGAAGGTGTTGCAAAGATTTAACATGGACAAGGCTGAGCCGGTAAGTTGTCCACTTGTAAACCATTTTAAGTTAACTCGTGATCAATGTCCTGCGAATGACGTTGAGAAATGGAAGATGGAGAATATTCCTTATGCATGCGCAGTTGGTAGTTTGATGTATGCAATGGTGTGTACAAGGCCGGATATAGCTTATGCAGTTGGAGTGGTAAGCAGATTTCTATCAAATCCTGGTCCGGAGCATTGGGAAGCAAAGTGAAATGGATACTACGGTATCTAAGGGGTACTTCTAATATGTGTTTGTGTTATGGAGGTGACAAGCCGAGTTAGTTGGCTACAGTATTCGATTTGGCAGTGCTCAAGACAGTCTCAAGTCGACATCGGGTTACTTATTTACCTATGCAGGGGGAGCCGTGTCTTGGCAATCCAAGTTACAAAATGTGTGGTATTATCTACTACAGAGGCGAGTACATTGCAGCTACAGAGAGTTGCAAGGAGATGATATGGATGAAGAGATTTGTTAGAGAACTCGGTGTGAAGCAACAAAGGTTCATCGTTTATCGTGATGTTTCGAGTGCCATCCATCTCAGCAAGAATTCGAGTTTTCACTCGAGGTCCAAGCACATCAATATTAGGTATCAGTGGATACAAGAAGTTCTCGACGAGAAGGTCTTGTATATTGAGAAGATCCATACAGATGACAACGGTTCTGATATGATGACAAAGTCGCTACCAAAATACAAGCATGTGTATTTCTGCAGCAGGGCAGGTTTGGTGGTGACGGGTACCTCGCCATAAGTCGTGAGGGGGAGATTGTTGGGCCTGGTCACTGCCTTATGGCTCAACAGTCCTGTGTGCCCCTTTAGCTAATGGGGAAGTCAACTAGCACATGCCTATGTTTTTGGTTATAAGGACCAAAAGGCATCGGAGAAGAAAATGAGTTTATCTTCTTCATTTTGTGAGGAAAAGAAAAAGAGGCAATAGAGAAAGAGAGTGAGTGAGGGAGAAAAGTTAAGCCACCATTCTTGGTGAGATTGAAGTTATCTTGAAGAGAAGAAGAAAGGGTTCTTAGCTAAGGATCTATTGGTTGTTGTGGTGAAGATTGATTTATCAATTTCCACATCTCTTCAAAGGGGAAAAATCTAGGGTTTGCTCAAACTCTAGTAGTAAGTAATCTTACTCTTGCTATTGTCAAATTGATAGTGAATCTCATCTTATTGGTGAATGAATTGTTGATCCATCCTTAGGGGTGAGTGTAATTAGGCAAATAGGTATCCAAGTGCTATATGCACCTTGAAGTTGTTGTTATCCCCAAATTGGGAGAATTGTGTGTAACCCATTGTTGTTATAGTGGAAGATTTGCCCGTGGTTTTTTACTCTTCACCTTGGAGGGGTTTTTCCACGTAATTGCCGGTGTTGTGTGATTGCCTCTATATTGCGTAGTTGTGTTATTTCCGCATTTGTATATCATTGCTTGTGTAGGTTTCGTATTGCGCATAGCGGCTCGGATTTGGTAAGTCTCCCCCAACAGAGTACACGACTATACATAAGTTAAAACAAGACTGGCAAATAAATAGACAAAAGCCAAGCCAAAATTAGCTTCAAAAGCCTTTACACTACTCTCACAAACAGACAAGATTCGGCGGTTTTCAGCATTTCGGCGGCTAATACTTCAAATTTATGTATGTGGAAAGTAGAAGATTATGTATGACAGTAGAAGTAGTTTAACAATGTACATTGTTAACCGTAAACTATACTACCCTGCTTGACTCGCTGGAAAAAAGACCTGGTGAGTGTCTTTGTTTTTTAGTTATGGTAGATCCTCTTTCTCTATGGCAAGTCCTCTACCATTAAAGCAAACGAATCACAATATTGAAACAGAAGCAATGAATCAAAATATTGAAACATGATAAATCAAAAGCCATGTTAACTTTATAGAGATGATCCATAAGAATTTTTGTGAAATTTTTTATGAATTTTTTTTCTCAAAACTAAAATTAACAAGAAATGATTATAGATCTAATTCTCACCACGAATCGAATAAGAAGTTTCAATTGAAATCGAAATAATTAGGTTTATGAAAAAAAAATCTTCCTAAAATCGATTTCGAATAAATAAATTAACGCGATCAAATTAAACACTAAGAGTTGTTTAAACTTACCTTTCAAATGGCTTTCAATGACGAAATCTAAAATCTAATTTGCTGAAACCGGATCTCATTATCTATTCCCCTCCATTTAATCTTCAAGGAAATATATTGTTGGTGATAATCTAGGCTATTAAAGTTGAACTGATTTGATTACCAGATGTATGTTTAGGATCGAATTTTCTTTGAGACGAGATTAAGTTTTAGGATTTGCTCTCCGAGAGTCGAGAGAGTTGTTTGGAGTTTCGGCGTATGAGAAGAAACAGAAACTAAACGATGAAAATGGAATATGTCCTTTGGTTGATGGTATTATTGTAATGAAAAAAAAAAAAAGTTTTGGACTAAATCGTTTATAAAAGGACCGATTCGTTTTAACTTGTGTAAATTTGGACCTCCTGATACTAGGCCCGAAGGGACAGGACTAGACCGTCTAAAGCCCAACTAATTTGGGATTAAACGTCAATGTGAGCGACAAAGAGTGGTTTTTCGTAACAGTTATATCGGCTTTCGACCTCGTTAGAACAACTTTCCAACTTAGAAGAATACAGACAGCTTTCTACAGCAAGATACTGAAAAAGAGAAGGCTGAAGAGGGAGGGAGGGAGGTTCTAGAACTTCTAGATAGAGAGTGAAAGAGATTTTGATCTTGTGGTAAAACCCAGTTATTCACGGCCAAGTTTTTTTTTCTCATCGTTTCTCTTCATTTGGCATTTTTGTGAACAATTTCTTAATTTTGATCTTTATTTCTCTCAATTTTGTTTGTGTTGTTTCGTTTTCATGAGTTGGGTGTGATTGGGATAATAAATCAAACTAACATTGATTTATTAGTAGAATTTGGTATGAGTTCTTAATCTAAGTCTATTTTTCTCTATCTGTTCGATAAAATGCCTCAATGAACCTTCTTCAGATTCATTAACTAAATTGGACAAATTCTTAGTAATTATTAAAAACCCATGTTATCAAAATCATGGGTTCTCTTAGTTTGAGATTAACATTTTGAGTTATTTTTTCTTCTTTTTTTCGTTTTCCAATTGCAGAGTGGAATTTTTAGACTGTAATTGTTTGTAATGGGGACAGAGGAGAACAAAGATTTGTTGAAAGGGGTTGATTGGAAGAATGTAGGTGGTGAGGTGAGGGACTCTAGTTCTGCTGCTGCTACTCCAGTTGTTAAGAAACGGCTTCCGAAGAAAGTTAGACAAGTTCCCGAGTATTATTTTCTCCCTCGAAAACCTTTATCGGTTATCCTTCCTTTCTATGGGGCATGTATTGCTGCAGGAATTGGTGCTGGGATGTTGATTGAAGTCTGGATTAACAATAAAATTAAAGGTATTTTGTTAAATGTTTGAATTGTATTGTACAAGTAGAATAATGTTAAATCATCAAACGTGTTTCTGTACTGGGTACTAGTAGTTTGCATCTTGAGCAATTATCTTGGGATGAAAATGATATAATCAACCTTGTTTCTACAAGGACCCTTGTCTCCTGCACTGTTGGCTTTTGGTCTCACGTGAATGGTTACAAATAGGAAATACAATCTGCAATGCATTAGTGAACCGTTTTTAGCTGCACTCCATGGTCAATTATTCCTCTACGTCATCATTTTATCTTGGCTCATAAAGCCTTGTTTGAGGCTAACTCTTCTTTCGGTGATCTACAGAGGATGGAGGAGGTGTAGTTTGGAAGATGGAATAGTAAATGCCTGAGCTTTGGGTGCGTAGTCCAGTCCTATTAGGTACTTAAACATTACTATGCATGTTCGTTAAGATTTTGGAGTACTGTATCTACAGCAACTTAATAAGGCCATGACATTTTGCTATGTTTTTCATGTACGGATTGGTTTCACTTTTGTTTTAGTACTTCATGTTCATAATGGTAAACAAGCACACGATACATTCAATTGAAACATGTTTTCTAACTCAATCTAGAGAAATGCTTAAAAAAACAAACTTTCTTGTCACTATCACTACGAAATTGATTACAATGTCTGATCCTACTTCTGAAATTTCTACCTAGTGTCGTTCTTTTTTGGTTTGGCATAATTTGGATTGTTTGAATTATGAAAGAAAAAAAGTATTCATTTTTTTCTGACAAAAATTGGAGAAGTAACGATGCTTAAGCATCTTACAAGCTCAAAATGAACCATATAATGGTGGAGAACCTTTGCAAGCAGCAACAAGGGAATGTTTGTTCTGATGTGGAAAAAGCATCTGAGGATCAGCGAAGTTCTTCATGGGCATAATCATCATCTGCAAGTTCACTTTCATGAATTACTGTGCTGTAGAAAATGTGAGGGTGATTTAACATCTCGTTTAGGGACAGCGTTCCATCTCTATCATCATCAGCCTGAATAATGTTAAAAAATAACCAATTTAGAGATTCGTAAAAGACCATCCATTAGTAGTTAATAGCATCAGTGATCGAGTTCTTACCATTCGGATTAGGTATTTCGTAAAATACCTAGCGTAAGAAAGTTCCCCGGGATTTAGGTGGTGTGTGAGGGGCCTCAGTTCTGCTACTGTCAAATATCTGCAAGTTTATGCAGAGAGAAGTGTGAATACCAAAAATGAACGACTCTTGACAAGATTAGTATGAGGTGAAGGGAAGTTACTTGTCCATGTTCACATCAAGCTCAGCAAATTTTTCCTCTGCGGTTGGTAAGTTGTTCCCATCGTTTTCGAAATCAATGTAGTTCTTGTAAACATCATAAGCTCGCTCACTAAATTCTTTGAAATTCAGTTTCCCATCTTTATCATAATCCATGCCCCTGATTGAACAATTAAGATTCTCAAACTATTAGATTAGCAAGAATTTATGATTGAAAAAAGTTTGCATAACACGTTGAAAAGGTATGAAAAAATTTACTGAATCTTTTCTTTCACCATCCATAGCTGGATATGTTCATTGTCACTGTCTTCGGGGTGCAGGAAACTACAACAGAGAATTTTTTTTCTGTAAATAGAAAGAAAACACTACAACTCAAAATAATGTGCAGCTTAATAACTAGATATAGGTGTTATACTCGTTGAATTCTGTGAAATTGAGACGGCCATTGCCATCTATGTCTGCATTGATAAATTGTTCGCTCCACCACCCTGGTTTTCCATGCGTCTTGTCGTTCATATCTGTTTTACAAGTCATCATAACATTAGAAATTTCTGTTGCATACAGTCTATGTAGTATTCTTACAAGCAGAGTTGGTTTTGTTGTTAAATATTTTTTTGGCATGAATCAGTTCAGCAATATTTCATTTCCAGTTCCAATTTGCAGAAGAGAAAAAATAGATGGCTACAAAAGAGAATGTATATATACCTATATTATCATTTTCAAAGAGATTGGGGAGATATTCGTTTAACGTGATGAATTTGTCCCCGTCTAGATCGTGTTCCTTCATCTCCCTCAGAGTTCGCTGATTCAGCCGGTTTGTTGCTTGCCAAACATTCCAAGCCTCTAATTCCTTAAAACTGATCACCCCATCTTTTGGTGTTTTATCTAGGCAAGGAAACAAAACTAGCAACCTCCCAGGTATATTTAACTGTCCCTTCTCAGAAAAATAGTCCTCAGGATCCTCTTCAGGAATGTCAGAAAATGGATTTTTATCCCAATCCTGTTTGATTTGAGACTTGTAATAGTTTTCAAGGTCATGTTGATCTTTCTCACTCCAACTCTCTTCTTCCAATGATCTCTCTATTTTTGCTACCAACGGGTCAAAGATTAGGTGCTTGCAACCCAGGCATCGACCAAGACGAAGCTGGCTGTAATTACCCCTCTCAGGTTTCGGAGCGAAGGCAAGGATGAAGAGAAAGGCGGTGGCCAGAAGGGAATAGACCACCGCCGGTTTCATTTTCCGGCTTTTTTAGAAGGAACCTCCAATCAGACGGAAGTCTGAAGAAACTTCAAATTTTAGAAGTTTCTTTCCCTGTAAAATGTGATGAAAGATTGGGGTAGAAAAGCTGAAGTTTAGTTTTCTTGTTACCTTATTTTTATGTGTAATGAGTTGTGGATTCCACCAAAATCAGGTTGGTGACAATCAGAAAAACAGTTAAATTAGGCAGTTAAAAGCTGATGGTAAATATGGATTCCAGGTGTTGGGTAAACCATCTAACCTTCTTCATTTCATTTGTATCTTATCCATTTTTATCAGAAACACTTATGGTAGACAAAAATGTGAGTCCTAATTCAGTCCAATCTAAGGTGGCATGCAGCTATTGCTTTGTTTTTTTGTTTTTTTTTAGGACTCATAATTTCCCCAAAAAAAATCACCACTCTTAAAATTAGGATTTAGATTGTGTCCAACTAATGGTTTAGATTCCGACTAACCAGATTTGGTCTGCCTCAGTAGTCGCTTCTTTTACCTCGTTTGATTTTATTTGGGCTCTCCACTAGAGGACAAAAAAGGTCACCCCAACTTAATTTTGGTCACCCCTTATAAATGCCCCTAAATAATCTTAATTAATTAGTTAGTAATAATCATACTTAATTAGAGTTTAACCTTTTTTTTTCAAATTTTTTGTTTGCAATTTTTTTTTCTTTTTTTTTTTTTTGCCCAGATTTGTATTTGTATGAAAGATCGTCATAGTATTGAAGTGTTTCAGTGACGACTCTAAACAGTCGTTAATGTTTCGACTGTCTCAGCGACCACTCCAAACAATCGTTATTTCCTATAAAAGAGTCGTTATCTTCTTCGAGGAGTCATTAATGGCGGAAATGTACGACAGTTTAGAGTCGTCATATACATAATCAATTCCTTAAAAAACCCTTTGAAAGAGTCGTTACTGTTTTTATTTTGTATATCACGACTCCAAACTGTCGTTATGGTTTTTGAAGTGTCGTTCGACGATCGTTATTCTCTAAAAAGAGTCGTTATCTTCGAAGAGTTATTAATAGCAGAAATGCATTAAAGGGTCGTATTAGTATTGAATACGACAATGACAACCCTTAACAGTCGTTATTGTCATTGAAGGGTCATTAATTAGAGTCGTTATTGGAAAAAGAAAAAAAATTCGTAAAGGGTAAAACAGTATTTCACTATCGGTTTAATACACCCCTGAAAAATTTGGGGTGCAAGTAAAATGTCAAGGCCCCCAATTAAAATCTCTGGCCCCCAATCAAACAAGGTTCTTTTATGGTGTGGTTAATCCTCCTTATCCAACTAGTCCATGGATACCCAGGTGTAGCTAAGGTGTAAGAACAAGTCAGGTGCATGGATAATATGAGACTTCAATCATGGGTTTGGTATTTATCATATCTTTGGGTAGTCATATATTTTGTTTAGTCAATGTTTAACTATCGTCCCTCGTGTCTATAAGTAGCAGAGCCTCGGGCTAATTTTCTATTTGTGAAGCTTTTAAAATTTAATGCAACGATATGGGAGTATTATTTCTGTCAATTTTATTTTTGCATTGATGAATTTTGAGGCGATGGAGTAAACTGAAATAACAATGGAGTCTTCCAGCACCAAGACTTGGAAAAGTAGTCCAACCATAATTAGGGGACAAAGTATGATGTTATGGAATACCTATATAACCTAATACTAGAATGGCAGGCATACAAGTTATGGGTTAGAGAAGGATCGATGCATAGATGTTATGTCTAGCACATAAGTCTAACGACTTTAAGGTTTCAGAGGCAAGTAAGATTTAAACAACAAACTTTACATGTGTACAATTCGAAAATAAGTGAAAAGAATTACATAAGAATTCTCATCATTATACGGTATTGGTACAAATTTCTATATTTATTTGTTTTCTGTTTTCCTTTTTGTTTGATTATAAAATTTTCTATATAATTTTACAATATGGATATTATTTTTTATACATTACTAATACTTATTTTCTATGATATGGCTTATTTATCTTAAAAATTATAAAGTTGTACACATCTTATAATCCTAGCTACAAAACCCAAATCTTTTAAAATGAACAACACATCCACCCCTAACAAACCTTGCACTTTTAGGGGCGACCCCGAAAGAATTAGGGGCGACACTAAAAGACAAAAAGGTCACCCAAACGTAAATCTAAGCTACCCCTTATCTTCGATTTTTTGAAATGGCCAATATGCCCTTATATAATCGGTAGCCAACACCATAATCGGTAGGTTACATGTGAATCGGTAGGTTAAATTAAAATATACCTACCGATTATTGTGTAGATACTTCGGCCAATAATCCCTTTTATAATCGATAGCTTATCCAACTTGTAAGACTACCGATTATAAGTTGCCCCATATTCAAATTTTTGGCCAAATTCCATAGGTTTTGAGGGGTGCGAGCCAACCATAACCACTTTGCTTGAGCCGTGGATCTAGCCATAATCGGAAGCCTAATATGTTACATAAACTACCGATTATAAGTTGCCCCAAATTTAGTTTTTCTAAAATCCTTCACGTAATGAATTTTGAAATCTACCATAATCGGTAGGGTACATAATTATATAACCCACCGATTATAACGAGCCCCGGATCCAACCTTTGCCATATTTCATGGGTTTTGAGTGCACACAAACAAATTTTTAACCACTTGGTTTGCGTTTTGGATGCGACCATAATCGTGAGTTAAATATATTACCAACCCATCCGATTATGGGTTGCCCCAAAATGAGTTTTTTCTAAAATCCTTCATGTGATGAATTTTGGAATCTACCATAATCGGTAGTATACTTTATAAGGAGCCCCAGATCGAACCCTTGCCAAATTCCATAGGTTTGGAGTGTACATGAGCGGGCATAACCATGTGGTTCGTGATTTGGATGCAGCCATAATCGGGAGTTCAATATATTAATGGACCCTCCGATTATGGTGTTGTTTGTTTACTAAAACCATAGTTGTTTTTAGTATAATAATCGGACATTAACGAAACCACAAACCTCCGATTACAAATATTCTAAGTCAATGCGCTAAATTTCTTTCCGATTATGGTGTTGTTTGGTTACGAGAGAACAAATTTTTTTACATATAACGATCGGAGGGAACATTACAAATAAACCTACCGATTATTGGTATTCGAAGTGAAGGTGCACATTTACCTTCCGATTGTGGTGTTGTTTGGATACGAAGACGGTGTTTTCTTTACACATGATAATCGGAGAGAAAAGTATATTAGCAATCCTCCGATTCGACCAAATATTTTGCACAATCCCGAATCGGTAGGTTAATAACGTATAACCCTACCGATTCTCGACTAAAAATTGAACATCCCCGAATCGGTAGGTTAATATATAAACCTATCTTCCGATTGTGTTCCAAAATTCAACACTTTCATGTCTCTTCATGTGATTCGCTTATGAGTCATCGTTAAATGCATAAAATGTGTAAAATAACTGTTCTTAATCCATAAACATAACGAAACAACTAATATTCCGACACAATCTTTGAAAACGACATAATCCGACATAACCAACATAAACAAAGTTATCCATAAAGTTAACGAAAAACATCGAGAGTTTACAACACCGAGAGTTCACTTGTTCCTATTTGCTTTGACTTTGCGATTTTTATTAGGTCTACGACTTGGACCAAAGATCATCATGGGTTTCATCAACTTGAGTGCTTGATGAAGCCCGAGTTCTTTTGTTCACCTTGGTTGCAGGTTTTTTTTGCAATTTTTCCCCGAACTGAGATGCATACTCCTCATTGTCAACGTTGTCAATCAACTGTTTGTTGTCTTTTATCTTCTCAATTGAAAAAGGCTTTCCTACTTTATACAATCAGTGCACCAATTCGACAAACGCTTGAACTGTTCATCTGCTTTTAAACATAGCATACCATCAAACGGTTATTACTCTATTTTGACCCATAATATTAAACTAAATTAACAAAACAATACGTACCAATCTATCAAAACCCGCAGCTTCTCTTTGAGGATACTCTTGTACGAAGTCGGCTTTGCTTTAAGATCACGGATTACACGAACATGAGAAACATTGCGGTACCAATCCATGTAGTTGGGAGCATTTTCAAAACCTTGGTTGGCTGCCCTTCCTTGGTTGATCAAGTAATGCGCCCTTCTATCCCAATGGAATTGACAGGATGGTGAACCCTTGTGAACCACCGTGATAGAATCTTTATCAGACTTGCATTGCTCCAGAACCAAAGTGAAATTGCCATGGATTTCCTCCTTTGGTATACCTTGTACAAAACCGTGTTGTCGCATCACCCTTGAGGCATTGTACATCACATATCCCGTGGGGTGCCACAACGGTCCAAAATAAAGTGCCAAATCGGACCGACCGGCGATATGTCCAGTAGCTCGGTCTTCCTTGTATGGATCAAAGCATACGTCTTGGGCTTTAAGTGAGTCCAAAATCTCCCTCAAACAAATCAACTGATGCTCCTTCGTCCTAGAATGGTTGTCATCGAAGACGTACTTTCTTCCTATAGGGTCACCTTTCTCCCACGCCGGGTTTTCAATGGCCAATTCCAAGATAGGGAAGTGGACGTAGATCCAAGTCTATAATGTCATTTTTGCAAGTATTAGGAAATTGATTCTTCAATAGTATAAAAAAAATAAAAAAACAACCAAGTATGTGGAGTTAATAAACAATACCTGTAGCAGACTCACGTTCCCGACCACTTGGCTAATTCCAACCCTCGACGCCTTTCTCAACTCTTCCATCAACCACGCATGGCATGCCGTGCCCCAAGAGTACTCATGCACTTTATCGAGAGGATCCAGAAGTTGTAAAAGGTTGGCGTCGACCCGATTTCCACTGGTATTGGGAAAATGACACATCCCAATACACATAGGAGATATGCGGTGGCCGCGTGGTTGACTTGCTCGTCCGTTAAAGTTCCTTTCTCTTCTTTTTTCTTGGTGCCCTTGAACATATCCATCAGAGTACCCATGTTGAACTGTCTAGTTCTATACTTCATGCATCTTTTGAACTCGCTTGTTGATGTTTCTTCATCCCAACCCAAACACCTCTTAGTCGATCATAAAGATTCCTCCATTCCAACCGCTTAGTGAACTCGCCCCTAACACCCTTGCCATGGACGGGGAGTTTAAGAACTGCTTCAACATCATCTGGGGTTATCGTCATCTCCCAAACAGCACATGGAAGGTGTCGGTCTCGGGATAAAGTCTCTCCACAAACGCCGATATAGCCACCCGGTCATGTTCCAACATTGAGTTCTCCGCAAATTGGCCAACCCCGAATTCGCAATAATGGTCTTGAACCTTTCACATTCACCCTCCAAAGGCCAATCTAGCATTTTTGTTGGTGCGGCGGTCGCTTTGAGTAAACGAACCGCATCGGAATGATACTATTAAACACATGACAAGTTAAAAAATAAAATTAGAATAACCTAAAACTACAACCCTTAAAAGTATTACGGAGAAAAACATAATAAGTTAATAAAATGGATACGATCATTACCTCGGTTTCATATATTTCTCTCGGCCCAGGATTCTTTGTATCCAAATAACAATTGTCCTCCATCCTCCCAGAGTCTAAGTATTACACCTTCTCCTGAATATCCTTCACCTTCAGTTCATCTCTGACAAGGTGTTTCGCTTTCTTTCGAGGAGGATTTTTCTTTTCGGCTTGTCCTACTTCTTCTGCTTGTTCAATTTCTGGTTGTGATGGTGGAGCACTTGGTTGAACAGCTTCTTGGATTGGTTGTGATAGAGAAGCACTTGGTTGAACAGCTTCTTGGATTGGTTGTGATTGAGAGGCACTTGGTTGAACACCTTCTTGGATTGGTTGTGATTGAGAGGCACTTGGTTGAACACCTGATTGAACCGGTTCGATTGAGGGCACTAGGTTGAACAGCTTCTTGGCTTGCTTGTTGAGTTCCAACTTGACCACTTGAAGCGGCGTTAGCAGTCCTAGCTCTCCTTGCACTAGCTGTCAGGTTCTGACGCCTATCCTTCCTTGCACTAGCCTAATCGGCGCCATTTGAAGTTGCCTGAGAGTTTGGCTATCAGTATCGCCTACTTCATCGTCTCCGTGTTCTTCGGGTTCGTGAGTTAAAACCTCTTTATTACGGGCATGCAATCCAATATTCGGATCCTCACCGCGCACTACGTTTTTGGTTCGAGCTTTCTTACGTTCCGTTTCTTTCATCTTTATAGAAAATAATCGACGATGATTCGATTCGACGATGAACGATGTATAGCGAGGAGAGGGGAGAGTTTTCCTCTGCAATCGGAAGGAAAGAGGAGAAGAGGAGTTGAAGTTGAAGTTGAAAAGAAAATGAAATGAATTTGAATTTAGGTCGACTTTGGTTTTATCTCATCAAACGGTTATTAATCGGTAGGTAATACCAAGTACTTAGCTACCGATTGTTGAGTAGCCCAAAATCGGAAGAAATGGTTACTTATAACCTACCGATTATTGGAAGCCCCAAATTGAGCATTGGCCAAATTCCCTAGGTTTTGAGGGGTGCGAGCCGACCATAACCATGTGGTTCGTGATTTGGATTTAGCCATAATCGGAAGCCAAGTAGGTTACCCAACCTCCCGATTATAGGTTGCCCCAAAATGAGTTTTTGTAAAATCATTCATTGTAGGAAATTTGAAATCTACCATAATCGGTAGTCTACTCAACTTAATAAACTACCGATTGTAAGGAGCCCAGATCGAACCCTTGCGAAATCCATAGGTTAAGAGGGTACAAGGCCAGGCCTAACCATGTGGTTCGTGATTTGGATGTAGCCATAATCGTACGGAAGATAGGTTCCAAAACCTACCGATTATAGGTTGCCCCTAAATGAGTTTTTTCTAAAATCCTTATTTCCACACCGACTAAAATTGAACCGGATTTGAAGTCACTCATTTTATTGAATCGAAAAAACATACATGTAGTTGAAATAAAATAGAAGTAAAACACATAAAATTGTTCAATACACGCCCTAGGGATTCTCTACGAGTTTAATTATATAGGGCGAATTGCCATTCAACTTCCTCCAAGAGAGTGTAGAGGTCCTCGTGCGAAACTCATGACCGTACCTTAATTCGTATTGGCTCCGACCCAAAGTATACTTGGGAAAACAATTTTTTAAATAAGTTAGCGTTGTTGAATAATCATAACCAAATAATTAATTTTTGATGAGAGGCCTATTGATTCACAAACTTACTCTACTCATTCGGTCTTCGTTGGGCATAGCGTCCTTACGAGCTTTCAATTCGTTTCTCAGCATGCGCATTCATTGTATAAATATGCGTACCTTTCCCTTATTTGCGGGAGCGTCCTCCTATAACGATTTCCGCTTAGTGCTTTAAAAACCTTAAACACCCGTTTCCACCAAGCATTGGTGTTTTGATCATCCCCAAAGTAAGGCCCTCTTGTTGGGTCTTCATTCTTGGTCACCATTGTGCTTCCTCAACGGAGTGCTTTGTGAGAGTGGTGTGTGCTCTGACAATAGCAACATCTTCTATATTATTGAACGGAGTTGTAGCCATTTTTGGTGATTCAAAGTGATGGGTGACTGATTTAGGAAGATTGAATGTGATGGGTGAATAAGTTTGGTAGAGATAGGTCTCTATTTATAGCAAAAAGTACCCAACGGCTAGTTTTTTAAAAAACTACTTCAACATAATCGGAGGTTTGTCAATATGTATTATCTACCGATTGTGTTTGGTTTTTTTGAGGCACGGCTAGTTTATTTTGAACGAACTAGCCGTTGGAGTATAATCGGTAGTCAGATCAACAATTAAAACTTCCGATTTTCATAAAATTTTTGCAGGTAGTTGGAGTATAATCGGTAGCTAATAACCTACCGATTATACAGTTGCCCCAAATTTTGTTTTTGCAGAAATGTCATTTTTTTCGAATTTGGGAACTAGAATAATCGGTAGTTAATAAGGCTTCCGATTATACAGTTGCCCCAAATTTCTTTCTTGGCGAAATCACCAATTTTGGGAATTTATGAGCTACTATAATCGGTAGTCTCGTGAGGTTATTTCCCTTCCGATTGTCATAGAAGCCAGATGCGCGCTTGGCACAAAATCGATATAATCGGTAGAATAACATAGTTACTAAGCTTCCGATTGCGTTGTTATAATCGGGAACAAAATAGCTTCCGATTGTGTAAGGGCATTAACGTATTCTCCGCGTTTTTGGACATCCCTTAACGGTGTATATGGGTTGGGAATAAAAAAGTCGCCCCTAATTCTTTCGGGGTCGCCCCTAAAAGTGCCAGGCTAACAAAGTGTATATTTTTCTCAACTCCAATATATAACAAAAATGTTAGATTGACCGAACCTCCTCTTCCACCTTATCACATTTTTTATCGTCATTTTTTCACGGGTCTCTAGGTTTCTTAAAGTCCGAGTTTGTAGTAGGATCGAAACTGTGCACCGCCTAAACAATCTGAAAAGTGGCTTTTCGTGTAGAATCCACAAAACCCAAAAAAAAGAAAATCATCACTCGGGATTGTGTCCACCCAATGGTCTACGTTTAGATTAACCAAATTGGTTCGTGTCAGTAGCAGCTTCTTTTATGGTGTGGATGAATCCTTATCCAAAAAGTCCATGAAAACCCAGCTGATGTGAGAACAAGTGAGGTGGACAAAAATTTTGGATTTAAATCACTCATATCTTATTTTAATCATGGGTTTGGTATTTATCATTTATTTGGTGTAGTCATTTATTTTGTGTTAGTCATGGATATATATACTGCTGCTAGTAAAGCTTTCTGATTGTTCAATGCAATGGTATGGCATTGTTGTTTAGGTAAGTTTCGTTTTCGTATTTATGAAATTTGAGGCGGTGGAGTAAACTGAAACCATATTGGAGTCTTCAAACATCAATACTTGGAGAGTATTCCAACCATATTTCAGAGATAATACGATAGCTTTTTTCACCATTTTACAACCCAATATCATTTTTATTATATTTTCTTAATTTTCTATACAGAGGTAATATTTTTGTACAATATTAGCATGTTTATCATAAGATCTATGAAGATGTACGTACCCTTGAAATAATCCATGCCTACCCAATTTTTTGAAATGGAAACTCATACCCCGGTGTCTTTTTTTCCTCGGATACAAAATATTTGTGCTTTTCATATAAACAAATACAAAATGAATAAAAATGTTATCTATCTCATTAACCTTCCCTAGAGGTGTAAAACGTGCCGTCCTGGCACAGCCCATCCCACGAAGTCACATGATAATCGTGTTGTGTTGTGCCGTGTTGTGTTGTGCCGAAGATTAAGGCTTGTCGTCTGTATTATTCCATTATATAAACAAATTCTTTACTTTTTTAAAATCTATGGGAAAGTGGTTTCTCTATAATTTAGAGAGACCCCAAGGGAAGATATTTTATATTGTTTTCTTTAGCGTTCGCGATTTTTCTTAAGGGTTTTTCGGAATTGCCAAGCTAAAGTTGAGCATTTACTACATATGCTAGTAGTAGTATATTAGGGTGTTTTATCCTGGAGATATCCGTCCTGTGAGGGCTATAGCATCACTCTTGAGTGTAACCGGACGCTAGCATTTGAACACGTGACTCACTCTGTTTTTCCAAAGTTTTGCCTTGTTGTTGTTGTGGAGATATGGAAAGCTCGTCTGTTTCATCAAATCGATCACTTTCATTATAAATGAGCTAAGTATCAATAACTTTTGCTTATTTGATTTTTCTTTGTTTTTTGATTATTGCACCCAATAACCATCTCCGGATTACGGGCATCATTGGGATTTCTACAAGTTCTTCAGAGATATTGAATACATCGAGACGAAAGGAGAATTCATCGCTTATCAGAAATGGAACGGAGAATATCCATCGTATATTTAAAATTTACGTTTATATAGTTGGAAGTTGTTTGAAAGGAAGGGATTTGAAGATGATGAATTCACATCAATTATTTGTACTTGTTTCTTTGGACGCTGCAGATTCAGTTATATCATTATATTAGTCAAGAAATAGTTAAATTCCAATTATTGTGGTTATTCTCTTAGTAAAATTCATATATCGAGAGGATGACATATTGATATAAGTTGAGAGCTATGAGTCTAGGGATGAGTAAAGAAGAAATTTCCATGAAGACCAACTATCAAGGATAGAAGCAACAGTTCACCTATAATCTCTGAACTGACCAGTTCAAGTGACCGGAATAATAGTCTCTCAACTCAGTCTAATCTTCCGTAAATATTTCCTAGTCTTTGTACACTAGTGGAAAATCAAAAATAAGTCTGCCAAAAAAGCACTTAAAATCACTAAAAACGACTGGTCTAGGGAGCCCTAGAATTGTAGTCTTATTTCTCAATATGACTGTTTCTGAGATTCTTTTTATTTTTGAAATTAGGACTATCTTCATCAGTCTATCAATTAGTTCTAACAGACACAGTCTTTTCATTAATTTTATATTAAAAACCATAAAAGCCGATCTAAAGTTTTGGGAAGTCTTACATTTGGGAAGAATAATTCAGAAAAGCTGATTCGTCTGAGTCCCAGTCTAACTGGTATTTCTGACTGAACCTATTAGAGAAAATCTGATTCACCTGAATCGTCTGACTTATATCTAACTGAACCAAAGATTAGATCATTTCATACATTGATCAAAACATTCACCATTCAATTCAAATTTGAAATTTGTTGTACAATAATAATTGACTGAAAATTCACATGGGAATCGAGCTGACAGTTTGGTCAAAACCCCAAAAAGCTCTACATAACTACTGAATTCACACCATTTTAAGTACTTTAAGATGTATTTTCTTACAATGGGCGGAAATCAACCTACAAAAATGAAATAAACTTAAACCAGCAAAAATGAACTGAGCTGCCCAACTGATCGAAATAGTATACCTGCAGCAAAATAAGTTTGGGCATTAGAAGTTTAATAACAGATTTGTGGAAGCATAGTATGACTGGTTGTCGCAAACAATCAATTCTCTAACAACTGACTTATAGTTAATCTTCCTTGCACAAATGAAACTCGAGTGGTGTGCGAATACTTCCAGACACTAATACATGTACATTCACAACAAATAAAGCTGGCAATATCTCTAGGCTAAGCAAAGACAAGAAAATATGCAAGACCTTCCAGTATAATTGAACAAATGCTAAGTAAATAAAACACACATTTAAATTCATACATATGCTACAAGCATCAAGTAACCTGATCTCCAACGCATTCTAGACTTCAAGTAAATTCTTGTCAATTAATTCGTATGTTAAGTTTGTTCTTGTGAAGAACATGCTCACTGAAATTTATGCACACTAAAAAATGAATCGAAATTTATGCCAACACAACCAAAAAGAAAAAAGAGAAATCATACCCCAAGCAATGCACAAATAGTTACATGATCCTCAACTGTGAGTCTGTGGCTTTGACATTCAATCCTCTACCTAATCCAGGTTAACGATCTTCCTAACTGATCTGCAACAACACCAAAGAGAATTTTTTTTATTAAATATCAGAGTAAGCTATGCAAGACATCACAAGTCGTAATTACAAGCCTTGAAAAGAAAACAAAAAGTTTCAAGTGATTCAGTTTTCATCTGGGTATGTATAAGCCTGACGACAAAAAGTTTACATTAAATACGCAGTCAGACACAATACAAGTTTCTTAGTAGGTTATAAATTCCACCAATTTTAGGAATATAGATATAGACATAAAGAAACCAACTCACGCTCCAGACCCATAACTTGCATCACTCTGTAACATCGCAACATCGCCATTCTTTGCTGCATCGATCAAGCCACTAAAATCATCATGGCATTCCAAAAACGATTGCCTTCTGTTTTCACCTACAATACAGAGCCTTCATAACCTACAACAGCATACACAAACGATTAACTTCAATCTGAAATAGTGACTAAAAAGCTAATCACTCAAATAGCACATGAGCGTGTATAAACAAGCTGAATTCAAATGAAAGTGTCAAATAGTACATGAATGCAATAGTTGTTATTAAACATACAATCATCAACGTTAATGGACCTTTTCCACAAACACAACAACCATGAAATTAAGCTATCAAATAACATGATTTTAAAACTTGTGAGTGGTAAAGTTTAAGTGATGTCAAATTTTGTAGAATACAAAAGGGGTATTGCACCCTTTAACATTTAAACCCACAAAAATTTCATTCTCCATTGAAATTACCTAACTTCTTCCATAATTAAAAAACAATAACCTACATAGCTTTTAGAGAAATCCAAATGAATAGTCTAAACCTCTTTTGGTTTCCTTTCAAGCAATTTAGAAATGTCCAAGTAAAACTACTCATGAAATTTATACGACGAAAAATATATCTAATTAGCCTCTAATCACCATAATGTATAAAGTATAAAAAGATCTCAGAAATTAAATGTAAGTTCAATCGAAATATCAAACAGAAACGCAATAAAAGTTGCTTGAGGACACATAGTTCCAAGAAACAATTGAACCCTTACTGAATGGAAATCCGAGACTACTCATTAGATCTTCTTTGCATATTACAATAACAACAAAAAATGTATAACCGAGAGTGTTAGAGAATTACCCCAAGTTGTAACCTTGGTAGTGTTTCTACCTCTCGGCCAGGAAACAAGTATAAACGCACAACTTTAATTTGGTTCAGCAATTCAGAATAACATCTATAAAAAACTCAAGATATTATCACATCTATAATCAGAAACAACTTGAAAAATATATTGACAAACAAAATGCAAGTTAAAACATAGATTAAAGGCATAGAAAACCTTGCAGATATTTTGCTCTCCTTTTCCTTTCTAAATGAGCTAGTACATGCCCTCCAAAGAGATTTCTTTAGATTTGAGAGTTGGCCTCTATTTGAATCACCTATAACAACAATCATCCAATGTAAATATTATTAGCATCTCTGTACCCGTTTACTGTGAGCTCACATGCCTAACATCATATATTTACACCAAAAAATCGTAACAAGAGTATGAAAAGATGTATGAAGTAGATACAACGTAAAACTTCATCAAAGGCAGAGCTTCCACTAGTGATTTTAATGACATGTATCCCTTGTTCAGATATTTTACCCAATTTCAATAAAGTTTCACCCAAAAGGATTTGAACAAATAACTATCAAATAAAAATAAAGGGGGTCTTACATTAAGCAAGGTATTGGTTATAGTAATGTAACTGAAATTCTAAGTAGCATAACAACGATCGAATCCATACACTAAAATGAAAAACAAGAAAAGAAACTCTCACAATCAACAAATCAAGTGTTAAGCAACAAAACCCTAACTATTTATACAATATCAACAATTATTCTCTTTAGAAAAATTAAAACTTAAACCTAAAAATTCAACTCAAGAATCACCTAACGGTGAATCGGAACCCAAATTAAAATCAATAATTATCAACCCCTAATTTGATATACCAAAATAAAAACCCTAATTTCTAATCAAAAAACTTTGAAAAGAAAATCTATAGAACCTTAAATTCAAACAACAAACAACAAGAAGAAAAGAAACCCCAATTTTAAACCACAAAGAAAACTTATTAAAACAAAAAAGATTAAACAGATCTGAAATTAATCTCTATTACAGAAGAAAAAAATAATCGAGATGATTGTAAAGTGAGCTTGAAATTACTCTGGTGTTTCATGATGGAGGTGCGAATTTTAGGATTAGAGTTGAGAGAGAAATAAGAGATAGAAAAGTGAAGCTGTGAGAGAGAACTGAGAGAGAAGAGGCAAACCCATCGATACAATATGTTTTCTTGTTTTTTGGAATCTTATGGAAACTAATGAAAACTATTTCCAACGACAGTCCTAATTATAGTTTGACTATAATAACAATTCCCTCAATCAGTCCTATTATAACTCCACGTGTAAGTGTTTTGATTTCCATAATTACCCCTTTTGTATTAAGACCTATGGGAACTTGATTTACTTTTCTATGAAATAGGACTATCTTCGGGAGACCCATATATAAAGAAAGCCTTTGGAAGTCCTATTTATAAATCCCAATCAGACTTAAAAAACCCATTTTCCACTAGTGGTATAAGTAGTTTCCTAAAATGCAGAAACTCGTATCGACCTTGTAAACTGAAATACAAGTATAAATAGACTGTCTGATCTCCACAGATTCATTGTGGAAGATAAACCAAAACCAAACTCTTGTGTTGGTATCGACCTCTGATCCTAGAACCACGCAATCCACAAACAAACAACAACAAAAAACCATCTTCAAATGGCGGACATTGCTACTCTTCAGAATGTTCACATCAATCATCTTATCACACTTAAACTCACTGAAACTAATTATCTTCTCTGGAAAACTCTCTTCAAACCCGTTCTGAGAGGATACAAACTCATTGGATTCGTTGATGGGATAACGGCAGTTCCCCCACGAACCCTTCCAAATTCAGAAGCCATTAATCATGAATATACAAAACATGAAGACATCGATCAACTTCTGCTAGGTTGGCTTGTTTCTTCACTATCTGAAACTGTGATTGGCAAAGTCACAGGTCTTGAGACATCAAAAGCAGTATGGGATACTCTAGAGAGGGAGTTTGCCCCAAAAATATATGCTCACCAGATGCATCTTCACGAGACAACTACACAACCTATCGAAAGGTAATCTCACGATGCAACAATATTTTAATCAAGCTAAAAATTTATCTGATGGTCTTGCAGATTGTATCCTTTGCAGCTTGTGGATACAATGTATCTTCTGATGATATGAAGTCTGTTCTTGTTAATGGACTCAATCAAAGTTATGACCCAATTGTTACTGCATTGGGAACTGTCACTGATATGGACATGGAGACATTCAAAGCGCATCTACTTACCTATGATATGCGGCTGGAGCAGCAACATGCATTACTACAGCAGCCTTTGGCTAATCTGGCTAAATCTGGAGCAACTTCTTCATCACCAAGGCCCGATCGAGAAGATTCAAAACCAACCCACCAAATCGCAATCAACAGCGTCCAAGGACAAACAATCAACTGCACAAGGTCCATGTCAACTGTGTGACGAAGAAACCATGTTGCATTCCGCACGTGGTATCGTTTTGAAAAAGATTTTGTGCCACAACAAAGTGCTCCTGCCCGCCTATATTGCACTTCCACAAGGACAAGGAGATAACAAACTGGGTAACTTACAAGTGCAACCCATCACTTGACAAATGACATCAAAATCTCAAAGATTCCCCATGAGCACGATGGTGCCGAACAAGTTCATGTTGGAAATGGTAATGTTCTCCAAATTGCAAATATCGGTAAAGCAACTTTTAATCATAACACAAGAACTTTTCAGCTCAATAACATTTATCATGTCCCAACAATACAAAGAAATCTCCTTTCAGTGCATCAATTTTGTAAAGACAATGATGTGATTTTTGAATTTCACACAAATTTCTTTGTTGTAAAGGACAAAAGCACGGGGACAACGCTGCTGCGGGGGCGGAATAGCAATGGACTATATGTGTTTGATGATGTTTGCTCTGGAAAGACTCAACTACAACCACAGTCGTTCATCACCAATTCTCTGCCAGTATGGCACCAAAGATTAGGACACCCAATGTTGAGGACTGTCCATCGAGTCATCAATAATTTCTCTCTTCCAATAACAAATAAAGCTTTTGATTTTTGTCATTCTTGCCACATTAGTAAGAGCAAGAAACTTCCCTTTCCAGTTAGTAGTCTTATTTTGATAAACCATTAAGTTTGGTTGTTTCGACATTTGGGTTTCTCCTCATATGTCTAGGAATGGATTTCGTTATTATATGTTTTTAATGCATGCTTTTTCACATTACACATGGGTGTTTCCCCTTGTCCAAAAAATCGATGCTTTGGCCACTTTTTGTTCAGTTTAAAAATTTAGCGCCCCTAAGCTAGCAAATGACTAATCCAAGAGATTAACTAAATAAAGAGGCACTAAGAATCTAAATCATTCACTTAACATTCAATTAAGAAATATTCTACAAAACTTAACCCAAAACTAGCCACGCTCTGAATATATATACAAAAACTCCTCTCAAATGATACATATTCAATAGTGAGTAGATTTACAAATAGAATACAAACACTGAGAATAAACATAGCGAAAGCTAACTAACTAACGTAAATAATTCTTGAAACTTTCATCGTCACATGCACATCTTGATCTGCTCTCAAACCGAAAGTGGGAATGGGTGAGCACATCATCCCTAAAAGGGGTGCCCCGTAGGAATAACAACTAGCTTTCAAGTAAACATTAACATGATTTGAAGACAATGCAAGTTTTACCTGAGTCGATAATACACGGAAAGACAATAAAACATAATGTAGAAACTTCTTCAAAGAAATTTGAAAGAACAAGAATCATCCATTAATAACAAGAAACATCCATGTATGAGATTTGTGTTGCCGCACATGGGAAGAGTAATATTGATGCCAATTCCACACCGATTAGGTAATACTGCTGTGTATCGCCTAGCCATAGAATAAGATATAAAGGAAGATAATTTTGGCCATGTAATATTGCGTGTATCGCCCAGCCATAGAATACTGGATATTGTGTCGGCACACATCTCACACCACACAGAGCATACAAAGATATGCATGAATTTCACAACACCAAGATTGATTTGTAAAACAATAATGAATACAAGAAAGTTCGTTATCGATTCCCACCTCTTTTGATGACAAGCCACGCCTACCTCGAGATCCACGATCCACTGGTTCATCCTTTGAATCGATCGTTGTTAATACAGACTAACTGTTAATCACACAAGAACTCTAAGAATCTATTCAAAATGACTCACACAAGAATTATACACATCTAACTAATAGTCCTAAGCCCATTTACGTTTCTATAACCTTTTATTATCTATCTTTAGCCCATCTAAGGTTTAGTAATTCAGTTAGGTTGTTTCTCTAGTCCACTAAATAAGTCTAGCAAACAACTACAACTTTGTTGAAGAAGTCAATGGCTAAATCAGACCATAAGGGTCCAATACATCAAAGTATGAAAACTAAACCTAAACCCAAGCCCACTAAACAAGGTCTGACCCAACTGGGTCAAGTAACTGCCACTGACGGTCAAAGGGTTAACTAACAGTCCACATCCATCCAAGGTCAAGTCCAGGGTCAAACGGTCAACGAGTCAAATCCACCGAGTCAAGTCTGGTCAACTGAGTTAAACTGATCCGACTCAGTCAGAAAACCGAGTCAGCTAAACTAACTCAAGGCCAAAGCCTTTGCAAAGGCCAAAAGCTGAACTGCACCATAATGGTGCATCACCAGACTCAACACACTAAACTAAGGTCAAACTGAGCAGCATTCCTCCCTGTCATAGCTTCATTTCTAACTCTACTTCATTAACACTTCAAATCTACTAAACTCAAATTATACATTCATTCTTAAAGAACTTTGAATTTCAATTACAAACACTAATACAGCTTACCTGCAAAAGGAAGTTCCAAGCTTTTCACAGCCAATACTATTTACAACCATCTAACTTCTCTTCATACAAACTAAGCTTAATCTCAGTCTCATCACCATTTCTCACTTGCACTTCTTGTAACATCACTAACATTGCATACTCTCATATTTCAGTCATAGCTTAACACTATCAGCATCAACCACCAACAGTTCAGTTCTAACAGCCAACCAACACATATCTTCACCATCTGCAATTGCAGCTCTAGGAAACACCCATTCTACATTCATACTTCCTTTATCTGTCTGCAACTCATTTCACTTATTCCAGTTCATACATTCACAATCACTTTCATGATTATAATTACATCCCCGCTGGATACAACCATTCTGCAATGCCCATTATCAGTATCTCTTACAAACACATATCTTCATCATCGTAGGTACAAACTCAGGAATTATCACAATATATCCAATTATACTTAAACAAATTCAAAAAAAGAAGAACCCTAAATTACATGACCTTGTGATGCTTCCCTAGAACATCCTCATCTCGTCAATTCGTCACTAACCCCAGTTCAGAACAAACCCATCTCAGAATCAAACCCCTAGACCACCAATTTCATGTTCCTTGCCTATTCTTACAAACCCTAATTCCATCCTTCACTCTTCTTTTATCAAATTCAGACTCAAACTTCAATCAAACTCTCCCAATCAATCAAACCCCTCCTGCAATTCGTTCTTATTCACCCTTAATTGAATCTCGAAACCATTTCAGGAACCCTAATTTCTCAATTTATCATCAAGACGACTTTAGAACTTTGATTCAACAACAACCCCTTCTATCCTTCATCAATCATCAACCCAGCATGCTTATCCGACCCCAAACAATCTCAAAATCAGATGAACCTAACTTCAGATTCAACATAGAAATCCTAACTCCTCAGATTCTTTGTTTCATGTTCAAAACAACTTCACATCATCAATACAGCACCAACCCATTCGATCTTCATCAACTAGAAATCATCATCAATTAATCTACACAAGACCAACCTCAGATCCAGAAACCCTAACTAAACTTCCCTTGATTATATCTTCGATTCCTTATAGTTCTGTTCTTAATTCGCAGCAGCACCATCACCTCCAACATCTGCATACCCACCTCAATTGATTCTCTCAAATCGAATCTCAAACTCACCTCTCAAACGTCGGCAGAAGAAGAGCAGAGAAGAAAAAAAGAGAAGAAGATGGAGGAATGAAGAAGAAGAAGAAAAAGAATGAAAGTTATCCTCTCGACCGGCAAAGGATAAGGTCGACCAAAATGTTAAAGGCACCCGAGAAACGGATATGGGAAGCCACAGTCGGTTAACGTTGCCCTTCAAATAAATCTGATAAATCTTGTTCACCCAGTGTCCGAATGACGCGTGCGAGTAGTCTATTCCTCGTAACTTTTCGAGATTTATCTAACGATACTAGTTTCGTAACTAAATCGTTGTTAGGTTAGTTTCTATTAATTAACGTACGTGTTAAACTAATTGAGTTATTACCGGCTAATAAGTCCCTTGACTAGTCTAATAGCGTTGACGAAACGAGGGTCCTTACATTCTCCCCACCTTATATCATTTTCGTCCTCGAAAATCAAACCATTCTTCTGGTCTTCAAAATACTCCCCACCTTATAGAATAATCATACCTCTTGTCTAAGTGCAAACAACATGAATGAAGCACGAACCTATATGATCTTCTACAACTAAAATTTGTGGCTCTAGGTTCAATTGACTAATTTCCATTTCAATAAATTACTGATTCTAATTACGAGAGAAGATATTCAATAATAAAGTTTCTAATTAAAATTTTGGATCTATTAGTTCACTAATAGAAGCAAGTTTCCCTTCAATGCCTAGTGATACAAGAATGTAGTTGCCCTGTCTAGGTTGGCGACGCCTGACAATGCCTACCCACGTAACAAGTATCACCTGAACACATCAGAACTACCAACCTCACTATTCCCCCAGTGCTGGATTAACTAAGTATTAATTTATTAAGACTAATTAGTCCCTAAAATTTTATCGTAATTGGTGTAAGTCTTATAAATTTACTTGGTAAAATATATAAATAGTTCACATCCTTTTAAACAATTTAGTCATCAAAATTTATTTTATTTTATTTTTATTTATTATTTTATTTATATATTTTGTCAATATAAATATTCCACGTCAAATTATAATATCTGATATTTTAAACTTTTTTGTAACACCATATATAATTATTATTATTTTTCCCAATATTATTTATTGTAAATTTGTTACTGGTCTAATTACTCGAATACTATTATCCATTGTGTTATTATTCTCATTATTCTTAAGTTGGTAATCCAGTTGGTACACTAAGCCTTGATCTTCTAAAAATAGTTTTACATTCACGTAAGGATTGATATAACATTTTTATTAATTCATGTTGAATCTTTATATTATATCTTGTTAAATATTGGCGTTGGTAATTTAATATGATTTAAGTTTGAGTCTGCATAAAATTATAATATATCTTAATAATCTTTAGATTTTGCTACTAGTGTGAAGTATCCTATTAATATACATATATATTTGTTTTATTTTAAAAAATTACTGGATCATTTGTTAGATTAAAGATATTTTGTAATTATTTACAAAACTTAATTGTAGATAAACGTAAATAATTTCCGTAGTTATTTAATCATAATTATTATTTATTATTTTTATTTTTATTTTATTTTTATCGTTATATATCCTTATTCAAATTTTTAGTTAAGTTAAGTTAAATATGATACTAATTGATAAATGCTAACATTACTTTATTAAAATTATTATCACCATTATTATGATTTATGATTATATTATAATATTTTATTAACATTGATGGTTGAACTATTATTTCCCACTCTTTCAATTATTATTAAATTCCAAGAATATTATTAACATTTATATGGTTATAAATTGTTGATTTCTATGTATAAGTCAAGGTATTCAATAAAGATCTATGTGACTTCCAAGATCTATTAATAATACTAATCTCATTAGTTTTAGTATTTAAGTGTTTGTCTACGTATTCACACTTTTTAAATTAATTATTCTCTAGTCTTTCTTAGTAAAAGTTATTGGTGTACCCTACAATTTTTACTTCTTACATAAATAAGCAAAACAACCAAACAAACATATCAGTCAATCAAATAATTCTTTTAAGTATTGATAGCTTTTAGTGATTAAGATTCATCTCACAAACCCAACTCAATTCTAAACTAATCTATTTCACTAACTGGCACTGGCTATTTCTAACTTTTCCCATATAAGATCTAATAGTGAGCTCTGATACCAACTTTTGTAGCGCCCCCTAAGCTACCAGCTGACTAATCCAAGAGATTAACTAAATAAAGACGCACTAAGAATCTAAATCATTCACTTAACATTCAATTAAGAACTATTCTACAAAACTTAACCCAAAAACTAGCCCCGCTCTGAAATATATATACAAAAACTCCTCTCAAATGATACATATTCAATAGTGAGTAGATTTACAAGTAGAATACAAACACGTAATAAATATAGCGAAAAGCTAACTAACTAACGTAAATAATTCTTGAAACTTTCATCGTCACATGCACATCTTGATCCGTCTCCGAAACCAAAGTGGGAATGGGTGAGCACATCATCCCTAAAAGGGGTGCTCCGTAGGAATAACAACTAGCTTTCAAGTAAACATTAACATGATTTGAAGACAATGCAAGTTTTACCAAAAGTCGATAATACACTAAATACAATAAAACATAATGTAGAAACTTCTTCAAAGCAATTTGAATGAACAAAGAATCATCCATTAATAACAAAAAACATCCATGTATGAGATGTGTGTTGCCGCACATGGGAAGAGTAATTAATATTGATGCCAATTCCACACCGATTAGGTAATACTTTTGCGGTGTATCGCCCTAGCCATAGAATAAGATATAAAGGAAGATAATTTTGGCCATGTAATATTGCGTGTATCGCCTAGCCATAGAATCTTGGATATTATGTCGGCACACATCTCACACCACACATGAGCATACAAAGATATGCATGAATTTCACAACACCAAGATTGATTTGTAAACAATAATGAATACAAGAAAGTTCGTTATCGATTCCCACCTCTTTTGATGACAAGCCACGCCTACCTCGAGATCCACGATCCACTGGTTCATCCTTTGAATCGATCGTTGTTAATACAGACTAACTGTTAATCACACAAGAACTCTAAGAATCTATTCAAAATGACTCACAAAGAATTATACACATCTAACTAATAGTCCTAAGCCCATTTACGTTTCTATAACCTTTTATTATCTATCTTTAGCCCATCTAAGGTTTAGTAATTCGGTTTAGGTTGTTTCTCTAGTCCACTAAATAAGTCTAGCAAACAACTACAACTTTGTTGAAGAAGTCAATGGCTAAATCGCACCATAAGGGTCCAATACATCAAAGTATGAAAACTAAACCTAAACCCAAGCCCACTAAACAAGGTCTGACCCAACTGGGTCAAGTAATCGCCACCGACGGTCAAAGGGTTAACTAACGTTCCCACATCCATCCAAGGTCAAGTCCAGGGTCAAACGGTCAACGAGTCAAATCCACCGAGTCAAGTCTGGTCAATCAGTTAAACTGATCCGATTTAGTCGAAAACCGAGTCAAAACTAACTCAAGGCCAAAGCCTTTGCAAAGGCCAAAGTCGAACCGCACCATAATGGTGCATCACCGCACTCAACACACTAAACTAAGGTCAAACCGAAAGCAAAAGATTCCTCCCCTCGTCATAGCTTCATTTCTAACTCTACTTCATTAACACTTCAAATCTACTAAACTCAAATTATACATTCATTCTTAAAGAACTTTGAATTTCAATTACAAACACTAATACAGACTTTACCCGCAAAAGGAAGTTCCAAGCTTTTCCAAACCAATACTATTTACAACCATCTAACTTCTCTTCATACAAACTAAGCTTAATCTCGGTCTCATCACCATTTCTCACTTGCACTTCTTGTAACATCACTAACATTGCATACTCTCATATTTCAGTCATAGCTTAACACTATCGGCATCAACCACCAACAGTTCGGTTCTAACAACCAACCAACACATATCTTCACCATCTCGCAATTGCAACTCTAGAAACACCCATTCTACATTCATACTTCCTTTATCATGTCTGCAACTCATTTCACTTATTCCAGTTCATACATTCACAATCACTTTCATGATTATAATTACATCCCCGCCGGATACAACCATTCTGCAATGCCCATTATCGGTATCTCTTACAAACACATATCTTCATCATCGTAGGTACAAACTCGGGAATTATCACAATATATCCAATTATACTTAAACAAATTCAAAAAAGAAGAACCCTAAATTACATGACCTTGTGATGCTTCCTAGAACATCCTCATCTCGTCAATTCGTCACTAACCCTGATTCGGAACAAACCCATCTCGAATCAAACCCCTAGACCACCAATTTCATGTTCCTTGCCTATTCTTACAAACCCTAATTCCATCCTTCACTCTTCTTTTATCAAATTCAGACTCAAACTTCAATCAAACTCTCCCAATCAATCAAACCCCTCCTACTGCTCTTATTCACCCTTAATTGAATCTCGAAACCATTTCAGAACCCTAATTTCTCAATTTATCATCAAGACGACTTTAGAACTTTGATTCAACAACAACCCCTTCTATCCTTCATCAATCATCAACCCAGCATGCTTATCCGACCCCAAACAATCTCAAAATCGATGAACCTAACTTCAGATTCAACATAGAAATCCTAACTCCTCGATTCTTTGTTTCATGTTCAAAACAACTTCACATCATCAATACAAAGACCAACCCATTCGATCTTCATCAACTAGAAATCATCATCAATTAATCTACACAAGACCAACCTCGATCCGAAACCCTAACTAAACTTCCTTGATTATATCTTCGATTCCTTATAGTTCTGTTCTTAATTCGCAGCGAGACCATCACCTCCAACATCTCACGCATACCCACCTCAATTGATTCTCTCAAATCGAATCTCAAACTCACCTCTCAAACGTCGGCGGAAGAAGAGCAGAGAAGAAAAAAAGAGAAGAAGATGGAGGAATGAAGAAGAAGAAGAAAAAGAATGAAAGTTATCCTCTCGACCGGCAAAGGATAAGGTCGACCAAAATGTTAAAGGCACCGAGAAACGGATATGGGCGGCCACGGTCGGTTAACGCTGCCCTTCAAATAAATCGATAAATCTTGTTCACCCAAAGTGTCCGAATGACGCGTGCGAGTAGTCTATTCCTCGTAACTTTTCGAGATTTATCTAACGATACTAGTTTTAGTAACTAAATCATTATTATGTTAGTTTCTATTAATTAATGTACATGTTAAACTAATTGAGTTATTACCGGCTAATAAGTCCCTTGACTAGTCTAATAGTGTTGACGAGCTTGAGGGTCCTTACAAAAAAGCAAGTGGAAAATCTTACAAACCACAAAATTCAAGTTTTTCAATTTTATAATGCAGGTGAATACAAAAAGTTCACTGCATTTCTCAATGATTCTAGCATTTTGCATCATTTTTCATGTCCTCCTCATACATCCCCACAGAACGGTCTAGCTGAATGAAGAATAGGCCATGTAAATGAGTCAGGGTTAGTGCTACTCTTTCATGCTAAGATGCCGAAAACTTTTTGGCCTGAAGATTTTCAAACTTCGTGCTATTTAATCAACAGGCTACCTAAATCTCAGGTTATTTCAAAAACACCACTTGAACTATTGTTCAACAAAACACCAGACTACTCGTATTTGAAAGTGTTTGGATGTTTGGTTTATCCTTGTCTACGTTCTTACAATTCTAATAAATTAGAACCAAGGTCTGTAGCATGTGTGTTCATTGGTTATAGTAGTTCTCATAAGGGTTATATGTGTCTTCATAGACAAACAAATCGAGTGTATATTTCTCGTCATGTCAGGTTTGAAGAAAACACATTTCCATTTGCCCCACAGCAGCAGCAATGTCCCTTGAAAGCGTCAACAATCTCCATCTCCTAGCACAAGGTTGTTTTCATCCCCACATTTTCGGACAATTAAGAGCAACAACAAGTATTCCCGGTGCAACCAACTGGTCACAGCGGCTCAAGAATCGGCTTCACTGTTGTTTCTACACAACCCATTCACGATCCATGTGATGAAATCAAGCGCAATCGAAGAACAACAATGTTGCACAAGATACCGTTGCCCGGTGCAAACTCGGAGTGATAATCACTCATGACATTCGGTGCCTCACCGATACGCCACATATCAAATTCAACCTCTGACATTCCATGCGAACAAGGGCCAAATCGATATCACAAAACCCGTACATCACTGTGTTTAATGTAGATCTAAATATCCATTGGAAGATTCAGAGTTCATGGATCCAACCTGCTACTCCAAGGCGCGTTTAGACCCTAAATGGAGAAACGCAATGGATGTTCAGATCAATGCTTTGCTCAAAAATGGTACCTATTCACTTGTGAAATATGAAAATGGGATGAATATTGTTGGTTCAAAATGGGTTTTCCGTATCAAGAGGAATCCAGATGGAACAATTGATCGTCACAAAGCTCTTTGGTTTCCAAAGGCTACAACTAGCAAGAGGGAATCGACTACGAGAAACCTTTAGCCCTGGTGAAACCATGCACAATTAGACCGGGTATTGTTAATTGCGCTCATGCATAAACCGAAGTCACGACAATTAGGCGTGGAGAATGCGTTTTGCATGGGGACTTGCAGAAGAAATCTACATGAAGCGGCCCAGTGGGTTGTGTTGATCCTAATTATCCGAATCATGTGTGCAAGTTGCACAATTCGTTGTACGGACTCAAACAAGCTCCACGGGCTTGCTTCTCGAAATTGAGCAGCTATCTAATCACCTTAGGCTTCAAATGATCCATTGGTGACTGTTTCTGTTTGTAAACAGTCTGTAGCTTCGATCACTTACGTCTTAGTTTATGTTGATGACATAATTATAACCGGCGTGATTCCTCACAGATTGACAAGTTGATTGAAGATTTGAGCTGTGCTTTTGCTGTAAAAGATATGGGGCAACTTTCGTATTTTCTTGGAGTTGAAGTTATCAAGCAAGGAAGGAGTCTATTACTTTCTCGAAATATATAGCTGACTTACTCAGAGAACCAAACTAGATGGCATTAAACCTGTGCACGCCCTTAGCAACTCAAATGCCCAAAATTGCAAAAGCAGAGGAAGTGTGAAGTTTGATGACCCAACTTTATATCTCAGTGTCGTTGAGCCTTACAAGATTTGCATTTAACTGATATTTCGGTTGTTGTCAACAAGGCATGTCAATTTATGCATGATCCCTATGTAGAGCATTGGGAATTCATCAAAAGAATTCTAAGGTATCTAAAGAATACGGTGGACTACGGGCTGCTCATTAAACCATCCACAAATAATGTTCTTCATGCATACTCAGACGCGGACTGGGCAGGAAATTTGGACGATCGCCGATCAACAAGTGGCTACTGCATATATTATGGAGGAAATCTAATATCATGGAGTGCACGTAAACAGAAGACGGTGTCTAAGTCTAGCACGGAAGTTGAATACAGAGGGGTTGCTATTGCAACTTCTGAACTTGTTTGGATACAATCCTTATTAAAAGAACTAGGTATCATTCCTGCAGCTCTTACGTTATGATGTGACAACTTAGGAGCCACTTATTTAACGGTGAATCCTATCTTCCATACTCGCACAAAGCACATCGAGATAGATTATCACTTCGTTCGTGAAAGAGTTGCCAGCAAGGACCTTCAAGTAAAGTTCATATCTTCTAAAGATCACCTAGCAGACATTTTCACAAAGGGTCTAGCAGCACCAAGGTTTCAATTAATTCGTGACAAGTTGAACGTTCGCAAATTCCAGTTCAACTTGAGGGAGGGTGTCAAGGATAGAAGCAACAGTTCACCTATAATCTCTGAAGTGACCGGAATAACAGTCTCTCAACTCAGTCTAATCTTCCGTAAATATTTCCTAGTCTTTGTATAAGTAGTTTCCTAAAATGTAGAAACTGTATCCGACCTTGTAAACTGAAATACAAGTATAAATAGATTGTCTGATCTCCACAGATTCATTGTGGAAGATAAACCAAAACCAAACTCTTGTGTCCAACAACTAAAGAAACTTGAGGAAAATTTAGTTATGTGAATACGGAGGTGGAGTATTAGTGGGGCTTGGGTCTACTGGGTTGCAAATTAATGGTATCCCTAAGGACTATATGTCACCTTGCCGCACTGCCCAGGCACTCGCTCCGAGGGTTACCTTCTACACCATGGAACCAGGAGCGCTTGTTCTTTGGATTCTAGGTGTTGGGTTCATCATCTGCCTTCATTTCATTGGTATCTCGTCTTGTTTTATGTAGTGTGGATCCAAGTGTAGCTAAGGTGTAAGAACAATAAGTTGCACATACATGTTAGATTTAAAAGTCATTCATACCAGAATTTTATCATATGTTTAGTGTTTATGATTTATTTGGTGCAGACATTGATTTTGTGTCAGTCATGTACAACTTCGTCACTCGTGTCAATAAAATGGGAGAACCAACCTTGATGTCCTAGACATATATATATATATGTCAGACCATTTCGCTACTTATAAGGCTTTCTTAATTATCTAAACTTTAATGCAATGGTATGGCATTATTATTCAGGCAAATGTTTTTTTTTTGTACTTTTTAATTTTGAGATGTTGGAGTAAACTGAAATATTCTTTCATCAAATCCAAGAAATTGGAGAAGCATTGGAATTCAGGAAGTGATGTTTTTTAAGCAATATACGCAAGTTATGGGTCAATAGAAAGATATCTCAATACATAATTATATAATCTGGAATGCGTTGAAGCAATTTTAGAAATCCGCAAATGAAACTTATGATTTTACAAAGTGCAGAATTCAAAGTATAATTAAAATTGTCTTATATTGTCATCATCTATACAAAACCAGTAAAGTTTTCCATGGTATGACATATTTATCATATTCAAAGTTGTACACATTAGTCTTGCAAACCATGCCTAACTAATTTTTTTAAAAAAAGCCCAGACCTTTGGAGTAAATCAAATATTGTTGGGCTTTTTTTATAAAGTACCCTACACTTCACTTTACACTAAAAAAGTACCCCCGTTTTTAGCAATTTGTCAAAATGCCCGTTTTATTCAAAAGGCAAATTCCGTCCAGTTAAGTGCTAGGTGGCAATTATCTTTTCAATTAAAAGTCCTATTTACCCCTGAACTACATCTCCTTGGAGGGAGGGTAAATGATCCGACGATCCTGAAAACGGTGTAACGATCCCGAACCTGGCTCTACGAACTCCGAGAGCGTTATCACGATCCCGAACCGGGCTCGGCGAACCTAAAAAAATGTCGTAGAAGGTCAATTTTCTTCCAACCAAAAACCCCAAAACACTTGAAATGATGAACCCTTTTTGGGGAATGATGTAACGAACTCCGAAAGCGGTGTAACGATCCCGAACCTGACTCGGCTTAACATGAAAAATGATGTATAAAATCAATGGGAATAAGTAAAGGGCAAATATGTAAAAGTAAATTAATCTTAACTAACACTAGATGGAAAAACTAATGTGAGGGTACTTTAGCAAATTGTTAAAAAACGGGGCGTTTTTAGTGTGTATTTTTGTATGAGGGTACGTTTTCAAAATTCCCAATATTCTTTTATCAAATCTAAGAAGTTGTAAAACACTGAATTCGGAAGTGATGTTGTTTAAGCAATATACACGCAAGTTATGAGTCAATAGAAAGATATATCAATACATAATTATATAATCCTGGATACTTGAAGCAATTTTAGAAATATGTAAATGAAACTTACAATATTACAAAGTGCAGAATTCAAATTATAATTAAAATTGTCTTATAATATCATCATCTATACAAAACCATGGTATGACATGTTTATCACATTAAAAAATTTGAAATTACAAAGTTGTACGCATTAGTCCCGCAAACCATGCCTACCCAAATTTTTTAAGAAGCAGACCTTTGAGTAAATCAAATATTCTTTCATCAAATCCAAGAAGTTGGAGAAGCATTAGAATTCAAGAAGTGATGTTGTTTAAGCAATATACATGCAAGTTATGGGTCAATAGAAAGATATATCAATACATAATTATATAATCTGCATGTATTCAAACAATTTTAAAATTCGCAAATGAAACTTTTTAATTTTACAAAGTGCGTAATTAAAATTGTCTTATATTATCATTTATACAAAACCAGTAAAGTTTTCCATGGTATGACATTTTTATCACATTAAAAAATTTGAAATTACAAAGTTGTACACATTAGTCCTGCTAACCATGCCTACCCAAATTTTTTAAAAAGGAGACCTTTCAACCCTACCCAGTGTTTATCATATCTAGATATCTAAAGAAAAAAATCATACAAACAATGCCTAACTGAATTCTTAAAATGGAAATTCACTCGTCCATGTATTTTTTTCTCTTTATAATACTTTGAGAACGAATAACGAAAATTTTCCCTCCGGCGTATTCTCTTGAATTAAAATTTCTCACTTAATTTTATACTTAAATTCTCATTTCCGATATAAGTGGATAGATAGTCGATAATAGTTCTTTAAAATAATTCTTACACAAAAAATATGTAACCCTTTGAGTCATTTTTAAATTGAAAGTCCTTTTGTGATGTTTTAAATTGAAAGTCCCCATAATTGGTTGGGAAAACCCAATGAACCTAAATCAGGACGCTACTACATAAGGGGAAATTGGGCTAAGGCAACCCAGGGTCAAAGACTAGGTGCTTGCAACCTGCATCGACCAACATGAAGTCTGGTTGTAATGACCCTTTGAGGTTTTCGAAGAGAAGGCAAGGATGAAGAGAAAGGTCGTGGGCGGTGGGCCGAAGGAATAGACCATCGCCAGATTGTTTTCCGTCTTTTCGAAGGAACCTCCAACTGAATGAAAACTGGAAGAAA